>CAUYON010083198.1:0-51778 GCA_963573935.1 Arctocebus calabarensis
ATAATGGCTAACTTTCTTTAAAAAGTGATTACTAGGCTCGGTACCTGTGGCTCAATGGGCTAAGGCGCCAGCCACGTACACCTGAGCTTGCGGGTTCAAATCCAGCCCAGGCCCGCCAACAATGGTGGCTGCAACCAAAAAGAAAATGGCCGGGCGTTGTGGCGGGCGCCTGTAGTCCCAGCTACTTGGGAGGCGGAGGCAAGAGACTCGCTTGAGCCCAGGAACTGGAGGTTGCTGTGAGGTGTGATGCCACAGCACTCTATCCAGGGTGACAGCTTGAGGCTCTGCCTCCAAAAAAAAAAAAAAAAAAAGTGATTACTAAAAACCTGTTAAATACAGACCAAACTCTATGACATTACCTTTGTTAGAGAGCCTAGAAAAATTGGCAGTGCCAGAATTTAATCCCAGTTCTGTTCTTGTGTAACCACTAGGATGATTTCTAGAATTACTATCCTATTTAGATAATACTGATTATCAAAAAGGTAAAAGAATTTTCTTAGCAAAAACATGTACTCAACACCCCTCCCAAGAAAAACAGAACATGAAAAAGAAAGAAGACATTTTGACATAACTAACAACCTAATTCTTTAAGAAATTTCATCATCTTCGTAACTTTTATAGCTTCAAAGTCAAGCATTATTAATTACCTAGCACTAGTAAGGATGAATTGATTTCCTTTTAAAGGACATTTTAAGAGTATGTTTAAGTGACCTTAAAATGTCATACATATAATTTGACCAAGGTTATCAAGTACATTAGTGGCAGAGCCAAATTAAATCCAGCACTTTTAATGCTCGATCTGGGGCTCTTTAGAAAAGAAAAGGCAGCTACACTGGAGCTAGAACTTCACAAACTATACTGACCATTTATCTTACATGAAATACTGCCTAATTAAAGAATATTCACAGTATCTTCTATCTTTCATAACCAAACTCTTTAAAAGCGTAGTCAACATTCTAGTATTCACGTCCTCTCCTCCAATTTAGTCAACCCATTGCAAAGAAAAAAAAAAGCTTTAATGTATACCACTCCAGCAAAACTTATATTCATTATGTGTTGGTCATCTATCACGTAACATTTATATATACACACACACACACACACACATATGCATTTATATACACACACACGAAATTCAGACATACCCTTGACCAAATAAATATTAACTTCTTTATATTTGCTTTATTGATGTTCAGAGGAGGAGAATTTTTGTGGGGACAGGGTGTCTATAAACTTGTTACCTACTGAATAGTAAGAAAATTACAAACACTAATTTTTTTTAAGGATATAAAAGTATAGACTTTATTTTGTCTTAGAAAGAAAGAAGGGCGTGATGAAAGGAAGAGAGTGGGAAAGAGAGAGAGGAGAAAGATGGCATTACATCTGAAAGAAAGAAAGAATGCCCACCAATACTAATGTTTAAATTATTTTACAATCTTCCATAAGAAAATATTTTAGCTATTTGCATTAAGAGGAAAAGTACAGAATGATAATAGTAATGTTTTCATCTTTCAAGAACACTAAGGCCTCAATCACGACTAAGGATGAGTATTTGAATACATCAAAAAGGAAAGCTCTGTTCAAATAGTGGTTTGAATATCATAAGAAAGGCAATTTTATGATTGATTTCTACTATAGTAAATCACTAATATTATTTAATTATTAAAAACATTTTTAGATGTGGTTGGAACAAATAGAGTTTCTATTGCTCAGGAACATAAACAACAAGTAATAGAGAATTCAGTATTTGTATGTGTCGGGTTCTATACAAAAAACTTTGAGTAAAGCACAGGTGTTGGTAAGGGAGGAAGGTAAAAAGAGTTTATTTTCTTCTCTAATATGAAGTTCTAAGCAGAACTTTAGTCAAAGTCTTGGACAGCATCTAATTTTGATACCTGAACTACGCAACAGTAGTTCTAATCTATACAGTTAGCACTAGCCCTGTACTTTTAAGTTATAATTATTTGTTTAAAAGGCATAAGAGATGAAAAAAATTGTTAAAATATAGTCACTTTGAAATTTATAATCATGGCTATTGAATTTTTAATCTGCTATATGCTTAAACGCTACTTCAAAATAATTAATTACATGTTCTCATCAATATTCCTTAGAAATGACACAATTGAGATTTCCTAAATGTTGTTATATTAATAAAACCTAAGAAAGCAAACGACCAAAACATAAAAAATAAAAACAGAACAACTCTAGCACAATGCACTAGTCAGTGTTTTTCAACCTTTTTTATCTCAAAGCACACTTGAACCTTTAAACTACCAACGCATGCTTAAATTATGTTGATCAAAAAAAAAAAAGTATATACTTACTGTGCTTAAAATTTCTTTTGAAAATAATTTACCTAATGATCTTTAAAATTTTTCACAGCACACCTAAGATCCTCTCACAAAACGCACCTTGAAATTCACTACACTGAATCAAGAACCTGGCCATTATTCCAATATTATAATTACAACTAGAGTTTGAAACTGATAAAATTTACCAATGTTAAGAATGGTCTGCTTCATTTACATAACAAAGAATAGGTAATACAGAGATATGCCTTCATAGTCAATACTAGAATATGTTGATACACATGTAGATGCTGAGCTAGGAATATGAATAGAGAGATTATATTTTATTATAGTAAAGGTTAGTCATACTGTGAACTTTTTATGAATTGATGAGAAAATAATACATAATCTCTAAAATTTCATAGCAGCACCCAAATTAACAACAAAGTTACGGAGGCTACCTAAAATTTAAAGTAAGGAAAAACTATGCTAATTTAAAAAATAAGTTCTGCTTCTTTAAGTAGCCAGCAGTCTCACATCAACTCCAAGCTGCAATCACAACATCCATTAAAGTGCTCCACAGCTCAAAGCAAGCAAGCAAGTGGTTGTCAGTGCAGCTAGTAAATCACCTGATCCTATTACAAAATCAATTACTGCAGTGCATTTCCATTGCTACACAATCTGATGATGACAAAATGATATTGGATAGCTACTGCAAGGTCAAGAAAACTGCTAAGAACATCTTTAATTGGTCTTTTATTTTTAATCATTTGGTCCTAGTTATAATGCATCCATTTTAATTGTATATTTTCATTTGAAATAATCTATGTAGTTACCTTTCGTTTCCTGGGACATTCGATGGATAATCTCTGCAACTGGTCTGATGTATGGCCACAAGAGAACAGATCAGAGCAGCAGGTCGAACGGCTCAACCTCTTCATTAAAGAAGAAATAATGTTGCAGCCACACATTGACTTGCTCATTAGATAAGAATCTGACTTAAAAAATCAGAACTGGTAATGTCCCATGCATACTCAAAATTGTATAACTGCCTCATTCTGCAACTCTGGCTAAAAGAAAAACTGATAAAAAAGAATAAAATAACAGCTTTCCTTCAGAAGATATGCGTACCAGCCACAAACTCATTGCTAAGAAAAACTCAAATTTAAAAACAGAAGTCTCCCAGCTACTCTTTAGAAAAAAAGGTAAGGTCCTTTAATATTTCAAACTGTGCTGTGTTAAAGCTAAAGTACTTAACAAAGGAGCAAACTCAAGATAAGCATTCCCCTCCAAATTATACGAACCACTTTCTGTCTTCCATCAGTTTAGTCTGCTTGCCTACTCCTTCAGCTCAGCCTATCCAACCTGTTCCCTCTGTAAAGGCACACTATTTCAACAACCAACAGGAATGAGCCCCACCCCTCCCTGTCCCCACACACTGTTCAAGAACCGTTCAATATCTGGAAAAGAACTACTGCTGCATTGCTTTGAGAAACAACAAGGAGCAAATTAGTGGATGGATTCTTTAACTTACCAATCAGAACTTCTGACCTTTTATGGCTCTACAATTCAAGAAACCTGCCAAACACTCACAGTAAGAATAATCAACTAATTTTATTTTTATACTATAGATTTATGAAATTATTTTCAATGTTATTATTCAGTCTAAAATACAGAAACAGAGGCCTATGTATTTTTTAAACAAATAAAATTTAGGTAGAAGCTAATATAAATCTTTGAAGATTGGTGGGAGAGGGTGGGAGGGTGGTTAAGGAGGGTGGATAAAATATACGAAGCAAAAAAAATTCCCTCTATATTTTTATACGTTTACGTGAGAAATAATGAGCAATAATGAGCAATAAAATTTATTATTTTGCATCCAAGGTCAGCTAATTTGATGTAGAGTACTATTGATTCTAAGGCTGCATACAGATGAAACTAGAAGCAAAGCAAAAATATTGGTACAGATAATGATGTTATAAACAAGATAATCCAAGGAGGTCTTTATTATCATAAATGTTAGAAGAGTTTTAGTGAAAAAAAAAAGGACATGTGGCTATACAGACAGGTATTGACAATAAGTGAAAAGTCATCAAAAATCTGATTTTTTAAAGAAAAACCTGATCGTTTTGATAATGAATCTTCTCCCACTTTGTAATCTGCACTTCACTAAAAAGGTTTTCATAAAACCATAAACCAGCCAGAATCCATAAGCAATATTATTATGTGTGTTATTCATACTCGAGTATTTTATACTTAAGCATTCTAGCTTTGCCAATAATGAAGATATTTATTTACACATTTACTTCTTTATTTATCTTTATTTAATGAATAAAAATATTTACTTACACCATTACAATTTCCAAGGAGGGTCTCACTAATAAATTACTTTATAGTTTTCCCAAATAATTGTACTTTAAGTAATTGTAACTTAAAAAACATTCATGGATCAATTGCCAATCTTTGTTAACAGCACTCTTTGCGGGGGGCGGGGGGAGAACAGTCTAAAAACATCTGGGATTAAAATGTGTATTTTTAAACCTTCCTATTTTCTGTGGCATTGAAAGGTTACTTATTTGTTATGTCTCGTGCTCAATTTCTTCCCTGGTTTAAAGATAAAAAGAGCAAGTATTGCCTGTGCCTTTACCTTGCATTGCCCCTTTGATATTCATGTTATTATATGTAAATCAATTTCCAAAATATCTAAAAACAGGCGTGCACTTCACATTGAATTTCTTAAAAACCCTTTGGTAGATAAAGACTATGGAAACAAACAAGCAAAATAACGCAGTAACCTTTTACTCGCCTGCTGGAGGTACTGTCTGCTGCATAGAATTTTAAATCCTCATCTGCAGATGCAATTGAGCTGGTATTGCCAAGAACTCTGCTTTTCCTGTGCTGCTGCTACACAGCTAGCTATTCATCAAAAGAGCACATAATGTGGAAAATCTGAAGTACTATCAGTTTAAGTTTCTTATGTTATTATCAAAAGACCTTCTAAAATCTATCTATAACCCTGCTCTTTCACATTTTTAAATGCATGGCAGACATTCGGGAAAAGGGTCTTACTACTGCTGTTATACTCCTCCTAGCAAATATGTGGGGAAGCTATAAGGTAATGAAAAAATTCATGTATCATGCTAACGTAAGGTACCAAGTATTAAAACTGGTATGATCTATGCTGCCGACAATTATAAAACATGCCCGTAATAATTTCAGATTGTTATTAGCTTTCTAGTTAACACATCCTATAAAAAAAATTACAGACAAACATCAATTTAAAATTCCTCTAAAATGCACACTATTAATAAACATACATCTTATAACTATTCAGTCAACATCATATTGTTTCTAAATAAAACGATGTAATAAAAGATTCAAAAGTAACAGAATTTTTGTGAAATATCTTGACTTGAAATGCTTAACCCTCCTCATCCCCCCACACTAACATCCCTTGGATCTTACATTAATTATAACTAAAACATAATATAAGCCAATAAGGGTTATTTTACTATTTATTATTTTGCATCCAAGGTCAGCTAATTTGATGTAGAGTACTATTGATTCTAAGGCTGCATACAGATGAAACTAGAAGCAAATCAAAAACAATGCTTTTTAAAAATTATCAGAAAAATAAGAATAATGTTTTTAAAAAGGTTATATTTAACTTTGGCTATGATATGTTTACAAAATAAACACTAATCCCTGTTCACTAATAACCATTAAGCACCATGTTTACTTCTTCAATAAACTAATTGCATTTTAAAGTTGCTTTCCCCTTTAACTGCAAGTAATTCTGTTAAAGTTTGTTTTTAAAAAAAATGTAATAATCCACTTCTATTGAATTAATTTTCCCCTCAAGGAACATGGTTATCATTCCATCAAATAGTAATCGAAAAAATGTGAAATCTACAAACCCAACCCTGCAACAGGTCATCCTTCCTCAGTGCTCAAATTTTAAGCAAGCATATATTAACTTCAATAGTTCTTCTAAAGGTAAACCTGTATTAAGTAAAAATTTAGCTGGTTGACATCATTATATTTAAAAATGTAGTCTTTCTTTTAAAATATCATATTGTCACATATAGTACCCCCACGAGGTATGACTCCAATAGTTCTCGCTGAGACCCTTACAAAGATTCTATGAGCTCAAAATTATTGTTATAATAATACCAAAATGTTACTTATGTTTTTTACTCTCATTCTTCCATGAGTATGCATACAATGATGCTGTTCTCAGGCTATATAGCATGTTAATATCACCAAAGACTCAATGCAGAAGCAGATACCAGATTGTCAATATATTTGCAGGAATAAAAAAAAATGCCAGCTTTCTCATTAAATTTTTTGTTTCAGGAAAATATGGCTATTTTCCCTGAAAATGTTAATTGTGGATTTGTAATTAGCTATTGTTTTTAAATGAATTTAATGGTGAATACTTCTTTAACTTCTCAGTTTTATTTTCTAATAGAACAAGCATTAAGACATATAATGCACATAAGTCAAAGCTCTTTGGAGTACTCAATAAACTTCTAAAAGTTTAAAGGGGTCCAGAGAACAAAACAAATTGAGAATCACTAGAAATTTGTGTTCACATTTTTTCAAAAATAAAGGCTTATGGTTTAGGTTATAAAAATGACTTCGGTAATTTCTAAAGCAGTGATTCTAGAAATATTCACTTCAAAATAAAAATATTTCTGGATTTTCACCGTCATTTTTAATGTCCAACTTTTAGACATCATCATTATTGAGCACAATTATTATCAGCTGTGGTTTCTAGTAGTGTTAAATGCTACCATATTTTTTTTGAGTAGCAAATAAAACTCCAGGAGTCCATAAAGCAAAATAAAAACATCTAGCTTATAAATGCACATACATTTAAAAAAATTTTAGTTGTTACAAAAAGGGAACATGTGAGATTATGTATTTTTAATATAAAAAAAATTATAAGAACATTTTTAAAAACTTACATAGCCTATATTGTTTTCCTGAGAATACATAAACTTTAAATAGAATATGTCTCAAAAAAGGATTGCTTTTCAGAAATAAATAAATCAGAGAGGGGAACACTTTTAAGAATATATGAAAGATAAAGAAATTACAATACAAGAACTTAAGTACTTTATAGTAATTCCAGTTGCTAAGAATATGTTCAATGCTTGCTATATTAAGGCTTTACAACTCAAATGGAGACAATGACTTCTTTACCCTCCTAAATTTTTATATGTTAGCCCAGATTTTCATCTGTAAGTCCCAAAGTGTTAATTTTCTTTTTCTTTTTTTTTTTTTTTTTTTTTGCAGTTTTGGCCAGGCCGGGCTTAAACCTGACACCTGCCATATATGGGGCTGGCGTCCTACTCCTTTGAGCCATAGGCACCGCCTGGGGGTTAATTTTCAAATGGGTTCTCCTTGGTTGTGTCTTTGACCCAAACTCCATGTCTTCTGGAGCTCTGGTTCCCATTCATCTAGTCAAGTATTTACTCAGCACCCACCCCATGTGTATGGATAATGAAAACATAGCATACAAAACAGGCAAAAATCTAGAAGAGAAGACACATAACAAATAAAGCACACTTTTAACAATAGTAGATGGTGATAACAGTGGGCTATAAAATTTTTCTAATAAGAAAAAAAGAAAGATGAGGTCAGGAGAAGCCTCATTTTCTTAATGAAAATATAAATTGAATTTTTAAAAGATTTTAGAACTTTTTAAAATGTTGTGAAGAGGCAGCAAAAACGTGGTAGTGGACAGAATTTAGGATTTTTTAAATGGAAAAGTTTCAAATATATATAAAAGTAGAATAAAGAGCATAATGATTTTCTATGTATCTCTCCATCACCCATATTCAACAATTACTCAATTACCAACAGTGCTTCGACTATAACTCAAGATATTACCAATATTACTTTTACATAAAGTACTTTATTCTTTATTATTCCAAGGTATTTTAAAATAAATCTCAAACATCATGTCACTACCTCCTCTAACTACATAGATCATTATGTATCATTAAATAATTCGGTCATTGCCTTTCACAAAAATCTTCATACATACCCATCAAATGAACTACATTTCGATGATATTAACTAATACCAATCAATATTCAAACTTACAGATTGTTTCAAAATGTCTTTTCTAGCTAATTTGATCTATACAGAATCCAAAGGAGAACTACCCTTTGTGTATGACAACAGTACTGTTTCTTACACCTCTAAACACCTTTTTATTCATGCCACGGACTTAAAGAAACCATGTTAGGTGTCTTACATGTATTCTCAAATTGTCTGTGTGCTTCTTCACTGTGTCACTTACCCTTTACCCCATTCTCCAATATTTCCTACAAATAACTTTTGATAATGACTATTCTGAATTCAGCATGAATAGAAACACTAGCAATATAGATATCAGACATAAGTATCCTAACTCCAGGGCAGCACCTGTGGCTCAGTGAGTAGGCAGTGGCCCCATATACCAAAGGTGGCGGGTTCAAACCCAGCCCCAGCCAAACTGCAACAAAAAAAATAGCCAGGCTTTGTGGCGGGCACCTGTCGTCCCAGCTACTCAAGAGGCTGAGGCAAGAGACTTGCCTAAGCCCAAGATCTGCAGGTTGCTGTGAGCTGTGACATCACAGCACTCTACCGAGGGTGACAAAGTGAGACCCTGTCTCTTAAAAAAAAAAAAAGCATCCTAACTCCAGAGACTCAAATAGCAATGTAAGTGTATTGGCAGTTTTCAAACACTTGCTGAAATGATTTTAAAAATTTAATATGGTGCAATAGCTCTGAAAAGACAGAAGAGGGAACTATAATATTTGAGAATTCCACATTAAATAGCACTAAATTTGATTTTAAACTTAAACACTGAATTTCAACTTAGCAATGGTTAAAAATATAGTAGGTATTGCTTTTTTTAATATTTCCCCTTTTCAAAATACAAACAAAAAGCCTGGAATACAGAAGAAAAAGATCTGAAAGAAAGGGGTAAAAGGTGAATGCACGAATTATTTTTAGGTTATATCTACTAATAAATATTGGCCATTAACAAAAGCTACCATTTAAAATTATTCTAACAAGGCAATTCTACTTTCCAAATAATTTTCTTCAATAATAAATGAGCATATCTAAATAAAACTGTGTTTTCTTAATTCTTTATAATTGTAACTTCAAAATATGTTTTTAAAAATTATTCATTTTAAAGAAAAGTCATCAGGAAATTCAGACATTGAAAGTTTTGAAGTAAATTACTTATATATAACCATTTATTCAAAAGGAAGCAGCAAAAAGACTTCAATAATAATGGGTATCTCAGGAATAAGTATATACAGTCTATCAACACGTTTGCGCTAAAAAATACTAATATTTTATCAAAATATAAATTTAACTTATATAAAAATAATATAAAACTGCCACTTTAATTAAAACTACCTTTTCCAAGTACATAATAGAACAACAAATTTATACATAAATGACGGCTACTATACCAAGGCAAGACAAAATAGTCCCATAACTCTAGGACAGCATTCAGGTAAGCTTTCTGTTACTATGTAACAAGGATCTAGTCTCCAAAACACATTTTCCTTATTTTCTTCAGAGCCCTTGCTAGCAACAACACCAAAAAGTCATGCTTCCACTAGCATTATGTTTAGGAGGATTTAGGTATTCTCTAAGAAATAGGCTTTCTTTACCATGCTCCTTACTTCCTCTGAGTCCTCATCAGCAGCATTTTTAATGTCTCTATCTCTACCAACAATCTCTTGATGATGATTTAGGTATTTGCTAAGATAATACAGGCTTTTTCTTCTGTGCTCCTCACTTCCCTGTGAAGCCTCACAACGGTACATTCAAGGCAAACCTAGGCTTTTTCTACCAAGTTCCTCAAAATTCTATCAGCTTCTGCCCATTCCCCAATTTCAAAGCCACTTCCACATTTTCAGGTATTTGTTACAGAAGCACACCACTTATATCAGCTTCCTATGACTACTGTAACAAATAACCACAAGCTTGGCATAAGACAACACAAATTTATTACCTTAACATTCTTGAGGTTAAAGCTCTAAATCAGTTTCACTGAGTTAAAAGCAAGGTATTGGCAAGGCCACTATTCTTCCTAGAAACTCAAGAAAAGAACCTTTTTCCTCTTTTCTAGCTTTGAGAAAACTGTCTAAATTCCTTCGCTCACTGGCCCTTCCCTCTACTTTCAAAGGATATCATTCCAACCTCTGCTTTAGTCACCCATCTCTTCTTCCCGGACTTTCTTATATTTTTCTCATTAAGAACTCTGTGATTACTCTGGGGTTACCTGAATAATCCCAGATAACTCCCCCTCTCAAGGTCCTTAACTTAATCACATATGCAAAGTTCCTTTATCCTATACACAGCTTTTGGGAAGTAGGGTGTGGACATCTTTCAAAAGCCATTATTTAGCCTACTGATATATAACACAAAAATCATGAAATACAAAAGAAAAAAGATAAACTGGTATTCATCAATATAAAAGACTTTATAAAAAATAAACAAGACTGGGAAAAATCTCCAAAGAGTTACCAAAGGACTTGTATCTAGAAGATATAAAAACTCTTATAAATCAATAATAAGACAAACAATCCAATAAAAACATAAGCAAAAAAGTTGAGAGAGAACACTTCAATAAATGGCAAATAAGCAAAGGAAAAGCTTTGCAACATCCTTTTTCAAATGCAAATGAATAATACAATGTGTGACATTACATAGTCACTAAAACTAGTAAAATAAAAACTGACCATATCAAGTCTTCTGAGGATGTGGAATGCTTATATCCTGCTAGTAGCAACATAAAGTGATGGAAAAATCTTGGGAAACATCTGGAAGTATCTTATAAAGGTAAACATATACCACTGTGATGACTCAGTCATTTCACTCTTAGGAGAAATGATAGCACATTTCCACATAAGAATATGTATAAAAGTGCCTGTGGCTCAGCGGGTGGGGTGCTGGCCCTAAGTACGGAGGGTGGCAAATTCGAACCCTGCCCTAGCCAACTGCAACAAAAAATAGCCCGATATTGTGGCGGGTGCCTGTGGTCCTAGCTACTCAGGAGGCTGAGGCAAGAGAATCACCTACACCCAGGAGTTGGAGGTTGCTGTGAGTTGTGACACCACAGGACTCTACCAAGGGCAATAAAGTGAGACTCTGTCTCAAAAAAAAAAAAAAAAAAAAAAAGAGTATATATAAATATTTGTGACCACTTGATTCACAAAAACCAAAACTATTAACAACCCTATCCAGCAACACACAAACGAAAACAGGCAAAAAGCAAATTGTGATATATCCCAAAAATGGAATACTCGTCCTTAATAAAGAGGAACAAAGTATTGACAGTTCTTCCAATAAAAGAGACAAATTCCAAGTGCATTGAGCTGCAGGGATGAAGCCAGACAAAAGAAGAAACCCATTATATAATTCTGCTTATATAACATTCAAGAAAATACCAACATGCCTATAATAATAGAATCTAAATCACCGGTTGTCTCGGAGAGAAGGAGATGGGAGATTACAAAGAAGCTTTTGAGAGTAATATATATGTGAATATTAACATAAATGTGGTAAATACATTGCATGAGTACATACATATGTCAACAATAAAATTATGCATTAATTATATCTCCATGAAACTTAACTTTTTAAAGTTTAAAAATTATAAAATGAAAATGTAGCAGAGAAACTAAATTTTGAAACTATTTCTCTGATAGAACACTAATAAACAAAGCAAAGAATTTCAAAAATCAAATAATGAAAGATGTTAAAAAGAGAGAGATATTACACCAATATTGTGAAATTTAAGAAAGTTTCTGGATAAAAAAAAGGATAAAACCCAATTTCCAATGGGTTTCTCTCCATCCATATTCTCTCTACCTTCATTTAAAAAAAGAGAGTTGAGGAAAGTCTTATAATTTGTCATGTAAAAGATAATGTCTAAGTTAAGTTGATATAGTGGTTCTTGTAATTTGTTTATTAAAATATAATTTCTAAGATGACATACGGGTCAAAAATAAACTATACTAGGAATGAAGCACATTTATTTTCACCTTCTGTGAGTATTTAATAAATTTTTCACTCCCTTTTGACATTAACTCTCAAGAGGTAAAAGTTATTTATCATCTCAGTCAACTAAAAAGAATGAAGTAGCGATACATGATGCAGCAAAGAACAAAGACTTTTTAAAAGTCAACACATTTGGACCCTATGTCAGACACTTCTCAGTAGGCAGTATTAAAATAAGCAAGCCTATTATAATATTGGGCTTGGACATCTTTCAAGGGCCACGTCCATTTGCACATTCAAAAATAAGAGCATAATACTATACTGGATTGCTACCATAGTCCCGTATCTACTTTTCAGAGAACATATTGTTTAGATATGACACATATATAAATTTCCTTTGTAAACCAGCTCCATTAACTTACTTCTCACTTAGAAAAAGAACTTACAATATAGATAAAAGAATTGGTAGGAAAAAAGAGGAGTGAAAGCTTGTAATGGGGAATCAACCTCGCTATGTTCACTTTGCCTTACCACGTCTATGGACCACAGGGAAGTTCCACTATATAGCATAGCTGGAAGCAAAACCAATACAGCCCTAACATGGCTACGTAACCACAAATACAATGTTCCTTAACTGATGAGATACAGCTTGTGAAAATTAAGGATCACATACTCCCTCTCTGTATATTCACTCCAAGATGCAGTATAAAAGAGCCCATATGAGAGGTGAGGAACCTTGCCTAGGAAAGTGGTATTCTGTACTGCCTATATTACTATCCAAAACAGTACAGTTAGTTCAGACTACAACTGCAATATGACTTTACTACCTAAACCAACTTTAATCTATCATTAGTGCTATAAGAAAAATATTTAGACCAGAGAGATGACATCATTATCATCCATTAGCACTTCCACTTTTCCAATCAAGCTGACTCCAAAGAACCTATTTTTGTACCAGCTATGTCCAATAAGCTAAATTTGCTCCATCTCCCAAATCAACTACAATAGTAGTCAAAACATACAAAAAGCAAAACTAGTAGTAATTCCCAAGACTCTTCACAGACATCAATTAATACATTCACCCTTGTTATCAATAAGAGTCATAACACAGGCAGACTGCCCTTATATTTATACGGCAGTGATGATTGCAAACACAGGAACAGGGAAACACAGAAAGTATAGTAGTTCCCTTTTGCCCAATGAGGCATATAGTTCCAAGACTGCCAGTGAATACCTGAATGCACAACACCAAACCCTATCTATATGTATACCACTCTACATGTATGCCACTGAAAAGTTTTATTTATAAATTAGGCACAGTTAAGAGATCAATGACAATAACTAATAATAAAATAAAACACTTATAATAAACACTGTATAAAAGTTAAGTGAATGTGGTCTCTCTCAAAATATCTTATTGTATTGTACTTATTTTCTGATTGCAGTTTTGTCAGTGACTAAAACCACAGAAGTGTTTACCAAATCAGTATACTGTATCTCATAAAGGCATCGTATACAGTTATGATTTAATAAAGAAAAAATAAAATAACAATTAATAAAAATAAAACCACAGAAAGCAAAACTGCAGATAAAGAGGAATTACTATATGTGAAATGTACAGAACAGGCAAATTCATGGGCAGCGCCTGTGGCTCAAAGGAGTAGGGCGCCAGCCCCATATGCCAGAGGTGGTGAGTTCAAGTCTGGCCTTGGCCAAAACTGCAAAAAAATAAACAAAAAAAAAAGAAAAGGCAAATTCATTATGATAGAAAGTAGATTAGACATTATTAGAGGCTGGGGAAACAGGATGGGGAATTACTGCTTAATGGGCACAGAATTTCTGTTTGGAGTGATGAAAAATTCTAGAAATAAAATAGATAATTGTAATGAATGAACAACATTGTGAATGTAATTATTCCAGTGAAATATACACCTAAAATGACTAAAACTGCAAATTTTATTTTACATTTATTTTTACCATGTTTTAAGTTTTTAAAAACCTACTATACATTGCTGAGACCCATTTATTAAATAAATAAATAAATGAAAGATATACCAAGTTCATAATTTAGAAGACTAAAAATGTCTTATTAACTATTGTGTAATTTGTAAATTCTCAAAATCTTGATCAGACACTTCACAAATGAGATATTCATATGACCAAAAACACATCAGAGATGTTCAACACTGACATCAGGGAAATGCAAATTAAGCCAAGAAAAATACCCTAACTTTGAGGTAGCGTTTTCACATGTACGTTGTAAACCCAACAATACAGCATTATAATTTTTGCTTCAAGTCATAGGTAATTGTTTTTAAAATAAGTGAAAAGGTTGTTTATAATTATAAAAATTAATAGCAAATTACATATTTAATAGTTTCAATGTTGATTTCTTCCCACAGATGGCACTTGCCATCTGGTACCATTTTCCTTCAAATTGATGAACTTCCTTTACTGCCCATAATGGTGATTGGTGAAAAATTCCTAGCTTTGATTTATCTCAATGTTTTTACTTCATCTTTGATTTTAACTGAATATGGAATTCTTATTTGATAGGATTATTTCTTTCAGCTCTTTGAATATACTAATTCATATTCTCTAGCCTCCACTGTTTCTACTAAGTTATTTCTCTCCTGTTTTCAAGATTTTTTCTGTATCTTTGGCACTGAGCAGTTTGACTACTTAACGTGCCTGAATGTGTTGTGTATGTTCACCCTACTTGGAGTGTGTGCAGTTTCCTACATATGCAAGGTGTTGCTTTCCACCACATTTAGGGGATGATATCCAGCCTTATTTATTCTCTCTCTGTGAAGAGACTTCATTAGATTCATGTTCAAACACTGTATTATCCAGAGTTATCCTTTCAAACTCTATTCATCTCTACCCTTTCTCTGTCCTTTTGATTGAAGAGTTTTATTAACCTATCTTTAAGTTAACTAATTCTTCTGCCATCGCCAAACAGCTGTTTTGCTTCATTAAATTTAATTCCAGACACTGATTTTCTCAACTCTAAAGTTTTATGTTGCTTCTTCATTGTAGTATCTATTTCTCTGTTGAGATCCCTTATCTGCTCCAGATCTCAACAGAGAAACAGATACTATAGATAACAAAAAAAAATAAATTAAATTAAAAAAAATTTTATTGTTTATTTGTACTTTTTCTTTGCTATTTTGTAATTGTGTTGTATGTTGGGTTTTTCCCCAAATATTTTGATACATAGTTAAATCTGTAATACAGAATCCACAGATGCAGATAAGTATCTTTCTTTAATTCTCTGAACATAGGATTCCATAATTCTTCTACTAAAGAGCTACTTTAAAGTTTCTGTCTGCTAAATACTAGTACTGCTAATACTAAATACTAGTATCCACTCCTACTCAGTCAGGACTAGTTACTATAGTTGATTTTCTTTATCTTAAAATGGATCATATTTTCACTTTCTTTGCATAGTAATTTTTCTTTTTCTTTTTTTCTTCTTTTTGAGACAGAGTCTCACTTTGTGGCACTCCAACACATCATATCTCACAGCAACCTCTAACTCTTAGGCACAAGCGATTCTCTTGCCTCAGCCTCCCAAGTATTGGGACTTTAGGCACCTGCCAGAATGCCTGGCTATTTTTAGAGATGAAGATCTCACTCTTGCTCAGGCTGGTCTCGAACTCCTGAGTTCGGGCAATCCACCCACATCAGCCTCCCAAAGTGCTAGGATTATAGGCGCAAGCCACCACACCCAGCCTTCTAGTAATTTTTCTTTGAAAATGGACATTATAAATAACATGTTTTAGCAACTCTGTGTTCTACTCAGTAATTCAAAGAACTGTTTGGTTTTGATGTTGTAATGCTTTAACAGACTGGGCTCAGGCTCGGTGCCTGTGGCTCAACGGGCTAAGGCGCCAGCCATGTACACCTGAGCTGGCGGGTTCAAATCCAGCCCAGACCCACCAAACAACAATGACAGCTGCAACCAAAAAAAAAATGGCCGGGCGTTGTGGCAGGCGCCTGTAGTCCCAGCTACTTGGGAGGCGGAGGCAGGAGACTCGCTTGAGCTCAGGAATTGAAGGTTGCTGTGAGCTGTGATGCCACAGCACTCTATCCAGAGTGACAGCTTGAGGCTCTGTCTCAAAAAAAAAAACAGACTGGACTCAAATTGCAAACTATAGTTAGGTTCTCACTTAGAAACTGCAACTTTAAGCAAAACAGCATATAGCAAGTTCTTGAATAACATCATTTCTTTCGAACTAGTTTCATTCACCATCATTTCATTAAAACATTGATAAGGAAAACAACTGGTTTCATTATACACCAGTTTGGTTGGAGTTTTGTTTTGTTTTTTTGCAGTTTTTGGCCAGGGCTGGGTTTGAACCCACCACCTCCGGCATATGGGGCTGGCGCCCTACTCCTTTGAGCCACAGGCCGGTTTTTGTTTTTGAGACAGTCTCACTATGTCACCCTTGGTAGAGTGCCATGGCCTCATAGCTCACAGCAACCTCAAACTCTTGGGCTTAAGCAATTCTCTTGGCTCAGCCTCCCAAGTAGCTGAGACCACAGGCGCCTGCCACAACATCCAGCTACTTTTTGTTGCAGTTGTCATTGTTTCTTAGGTGGCCTGGGCCGAGTTCGAACCCACCACTCTCAGTAATGTGGCTGGCAACATAACAACTGTGCTACGGGCACCGAGCCTATACATCATTTTGCTTAAATGTTCTAAGAACTTACCAATGACATTAAATGAGGACTTACGGTATATCTCTCCTGCCGTTTGCAACTCCTCATTTTGCTTAGTTCTTTCACCTTCTAGCTGTTCCCTTCTTTTAATTTAGTATCCTGAGGGTCACCCCTGCACCTGAGTAGTCTGGTAATCAGCCAAGGAATTGGGCAGAGATTACACTTAAATGTGTGACTCACATCCTCTGATACTATCTTTCTTTCGGTGTTTCCCTCCTAAATTTTAACTGTTCTGTCATCTCCTGGCTTTGTCTTCTGACACCTCAAGCCAGCTTTTGGCCATCCAGGCTACATATAAGTTAAGAAATATACTCAGTCAAAAAAAGCAGCAAGCACAAATCTCAGATTATTCTCTTCTCTTTAAAGTAGAGAATCCTTTCATTTCATATTTTTACACTGGGTCTCCTGATGTCTCCCCTACATCTGTACAGTTTAATAGTCTGCCATGATTTGGACACAATTTATGTTCAGATTGTGAATCTTACTACCACCTTCCAGGACCTCCCTCTGAAAATGTCTAACTACTTGGCCAACCCTAACTTCACTCCTGTGTCATGGGAACTGTAAGAGGCTGAAATACACCATAAGGCAAAGTCACAAACATACACTTACCCATTGCAGTTATAGGTTATCATTGGGTTTCTGTCTCCTTTGGTCATTTTCCCACTGCTTTTAAACATTTAGGGTTTTTCTTTCAGTATTTTGCCCAGACATTGTAATTGTTATCAGAAGGATGGTTCACTCAAACCACTTTACTGTAATCACTGCATCCTTAACAGAAGTCAGAATCTCAAAATTCTATGTTTGTTGGGGGCAAAATTTCTCATATACATGCCTTCTACCAAGTTAGGACCTTGATCTCATTACACAAGAATTTTTAAGTACTCCCACTTCCACTCTCCCTTTTTGTAAATTCACATAGTACACTGAGAGTAATTTCTTACCTAGCATACTACTTTTATCATTATAAAGAATGTTTTCTATGATAACCAGGAAACATAAAATCAGAAAGGTAAGTTTTAAGTTTCTACTCCATAACATGAAACCCTATATAACTCACAATCTATGTGATCCACATTTCCACTATGTGCAAATGAAAATATCATCTACTTCATTAGTTAAGCTTAGAAGCAAAATATGATAACTAATGTCAACGAGTATAGACAAGAGTTGGTCAAAATATTTTAGGGCTTGTGACATGAAAAAAAGATGGGTGGTAAAATCATTATCTAAAAAAAAGAACAAACTGAACAGATTGAGAAACTCAGATGATGAGTTCATTCATGTTTTCACAAGCATGTATGCTTGAGTTTCAGCCATATATTGAGTATTATACAAGACACATTTTTCAACATGGGAAATCATTTTGGGGGTACTGAAGACATAATGACTGAATTAGTGGTTAAAGAGGTTCTGCAGGAAAATGAGGCATTTGTGAGTCACCGCAAATTTGTAATTTACATAATGAAAACAGAGATCACCTCCTCAAAATGATGTATAATGAAAAAGAACTAAGAGCAAAGCTTCAACCAGTTTGTACTAAAGAGGTATGTAAAAGAAGAAACCAATAACAAAGAAAACAAACATTAAGTCACAGAGAATAGAAAAACCATTAAAGTATCATATTACAGATGAGAAAGGAGAAGTGAATGTTAAGAAGAAACTAAATACCAAATGCTAAAAAAGACAGGACAGAATTAAAAGTGAAAAGACACAGATTTAGCTATTTTGAACTCAATCTTTATCTGTAGAATAATATAAGACATTTTTATAGCTGCTCAATCAGCCCAGTTAATGTCTACCTACCTGGTAATTTCTTCACAGAAAACATTCTTTATAATGATAATAGTATATGCTAGGTGAGAAATGAGGTTTACTTTCACTTAAGAAAGGAAAACACTGTAGAAACAAAATCAAACTGCAGAAAATAGCTGAGTAAGAGTTGGAACACTATGGACACCTAGAGTGGACTATAACTCAAACAACCTTGATAATGGGAAGGACAAAGAAAGAGTAAGCAGGGTATTTCTTCAGATTAAATGTGATAAGGCTGAGAACCCAGCATGGAGCTTAAGAGGAATAGTAACAGAAAATAGTCAAAGTTCCAGGAAAAGATAGAAGGGATAAGATTAAGAATACAAATAATAACTTTGGAAATGAAAACACCTTATTCTTTAATATAGACTGAAGAACAAAGTTATAAAATATGAATTAGAAAAATAAGCACAGGATTAATAATTTGAGGATAGTGAAATAAATGGTTCCAAATAACTAATACATGGAAGGAAACAGATCAAAAAGATAAGAATTACCTGAAGCAGTGAGCTAAACTAGGGGGGAGAGGGTGGAACTTCTCAAGAAAGTAAACAGGTAGAACTCTACCAAATTTAGGAAGCCCATTGACAGGAAACAAAACATAAGAAATGAACCATTATAATTATTTAGCTTAGCTGACTGGGAATTCTGTGAAGGAGCAAGAAAATAGGAAAATTTCATGTATTAAAAAGAATGGCTAAAGCGCCAGCCACATACACCTGAGCTGGTGGGTTCAAATCCAGTCCAGACCCACCAAAAAAACAATGACGGCAGCAACCAAAAAATAGCCAGGCATTGTGGCGGGTGCCTGTGGTCCTAGCTACTTGGCAGAAGGCAGCAGGAGAATCACTTGAGCCCAGGAATTGGAGGCTGCTATGAGCTATGATGCCACAGCACTCTACCCAGGGTGACAGCTTGAGGCTCTGTGTAAAAATAAATAAATAAATAAATAAAACAAAATTGATTTGTCTAGAGGATTAGATGTGGATTAATCTGGATTACATTTTTCACTAAGGAGTAAATTCTGAAGGAAAAAGCTTTTTAGTAAAAATTCCCTGCAATGATATGGTTACCATCGTGATTTTATTGGGAGGAAAAGGGGTCAGTACTACTGTACAATGATTTGCAGTCATTTGTGCAAAAGAAGTGTTACAATTTAATAATCTAAATCCAGTTGACCCTTCTGAGTAAGATTTGTAAGCAAAGACCTTTCTGATGAAGAATAGTTTACGGCTGAGCACACTGGCTCACATCTGTAATTCTAACACTTTGGAAGGCCAAAGCTGGAGGACTACTTGAGGCCACGTGTTCAAGACCAACATGGGCAACATAGAGAGATTCCTCAACCCTACAAAAATAATATTAAGAAAGTGTTATATGAAGAATAGTTTAATAATTCTATCCATATAACCTTGACCTATATCTCCAAGGTATGCTTTACATCAGCAGAACAGCAAACTAGGACGGATAGCCCTGAAAAGGTATTATATAAGGCAGTGCCTATTAACTTTTAATGAAGAATTAATGGTTTAACTAGAAGGTAATCCCTCATACCCTTGAAAAGAAAGGAGGTCTTACCAATATTAAAACCCTACTTAAAATATAAATACTCAGAGAGAATTAATGTACACTCAATTATTATTATAGAGGACAAGAGAAAAGATGATAAAGGAATAGTATATAAAATCTATTTTGCCTTAATTTAGCCATAAATAAGTCATCAAAATCCTCTTAATTACCAAATTTGACATAACCATAGGAGGCAACTCTCAACTGTATCTTTTCCTTATTTTTGTCATAATTGAAAATTTAACACCATTATGAATAAAATATATCAGGTTTTTATTTCCTTTTCAGTTATTAAATGTCCATGGATACTATAACAAATTATAAAAACATCACTGTGTAGAATATTACCCATCCAGTGAACACTCAAGTGACTGTTAGCCAATGAACACCATGATTTAAATCAACTGACAAGAATATCATGATCTTAGCTCTATAAAATTTCTTAAGTTGACACAAAATATTATTTATTTAAAAACAGTCAATTCTTCTACTAAAAATACATCTATGACATTTATATTACAACCTCTTTCTTACATAGAAAGCCAAAGCTGTTGAAAGCAGTGACATTCCATGGTTATACAACATTTCTCCAAGAAACTAACTAACAATAGAAAGCCAAAATATCCTGAAATATACCTTCAATTGATATAAAAAGCTACATAAGGGCCAAAAATAAGGAACTAAACTGGTCCCACAAAAATTAAAAAGACGTACATAATAAAGCAGAGAAAAAAATGTTCATATTCCACATGTAGGTTTATGAAACATCAAAATATTACTGCTTAAAAATAATATGCACAAAATTAAAATCAGTAAGATTACCAAAATCTACTCTCTCTTCACAAGAAAAGATAGAAAGAACTCTTGACAATATTCTTAGTCTAAAAGGCAATTGGCTTATTAAGGCATGAAATCAAAAACCCAGTAACTGCCATACTAAACTAAACTATTAAGGATGGTCTTTCCCTTCTCCGATCCAAAAAATGAAACACAGATTCACAAGACTAATATCGATGAGCATATCACATACAGTTAATATTTTCATGATAACACAAAGGATCAAAAGATAAAACTTTGCTTAAAACAATTAGCTAAGGAACTGAAACACAGACACAAGGATAATTGCTTCCTTTGGGCTTTAGCTGTCAAACACAAGAAATGCCAATGCTTTTCTATGGTCCTGTGATAATCAAAAACCTTGTCATAGAGCAGCACCTGTAGCTCAGAGCCTAGAGTGCCAGCCACATACACCAGGATTGGCAGGTTCGAACTCAGCCCAGGCCTGCTAAATAGCAACGACGATGACAACAACAACAACAAATAGCCAGGTGTTGTGGTGGACGCCTGTAATCCCAGCTAACTTGGGAGGCTGAGGCAAGAGAATCACTTAAACCCAAGAGTTTGAAGTTGCTATGAGCTGTGACGCCATTGCACTCTACCAAGAGCAACATAGTAAGATTCTGTCTCTCAAGAAAAAAAAAACCTGTCATAGACCTAGACTATCAAATAATAGTTATTTTAAAATGAATTTATAATACGACACTAAAAGCAAAAACAATAAAACAGATAAATTAGACTTCTTCAAAATTAACACTTAGGCTTCAAAGGACATTAAAACATAACCTACAATAACAAACATATGAAAAAATGCTCATCATCCCTAATTATTAGAGAAATGCAAATCAAAAAGGCACTGTAATAGTTTTTAGCGTTTCTTTCTGTCATCACTCATCATACAGATGGCTTTCCCCATTGCATTCTTCTCTCTGTGAATAAGTGGAAAAAGTACTCATCAGGGTATTATTTAATATCATTCATTCATTAAGCACTTACATTCTTTGCAAGGAGTTGAGGTATGAAGAGAAACAAAACATAGATTCACATTCTAGTAGAAGAAAAATATATTATCGAGCAAATAGCAACACTTAGTATAGTGTAATAACTGAGACAAAAGGAGTATGAGCATGATATAATGGACATACCAGGGAGGATGTGGTCAACCTTTCTGGAAGCTCTAGATGGAAGATGGGATGGACATCTGCAAGCAGAGATCTACCTGTACTTGACTTAATTGCCCAAGTTCAAGCATTAAAATGACCTGAACACTTACCTCAAATTATTTTTAACAAATTTCTAAGTTTTTTACAACTTTACAGGAAACATCCATCTTCAACTCTGCTCCTGCTTATGCAGGCCCTGTCTTACTTCACATAAACTTGAAGGGGAAACTTAGCTTCATTGTCAATTCCCTCAAAAATATTCAATCACCCTAGGCTTGAGTAGGTCCACTGTGTATTTCATGACCCCCGAGAGAGGATAACAGATGTCACACAACCTACGACGCTGTCCTTGACTTGCTGCTTCACTCTTTCTTTATGTACCTCAAGGATCAAAGAAATGTATCTTCAGCCTCTATTCAGAGCAATCAAACATTTTTAAAAATTTAGCAGCAGCCTCATAATTCAATAAACTCACATACCCCAAATAGGGAATTTCAGCAAGTTTGTCCAACAAAGCCAGTTCTTCTTCAAGCAAGTATTGTCAGACCAACTGCTAAGATAATGATACTTCTGACACAGAGAAAGCTTCACTGAGATAATGAAAATTTGACTGCCTGAATGAATGGTTTTGAACCATTTTTAAATAAATAAAATCAAATAATGTTTACTGAGTGTTTACAAAGTGCTAGATTCTGTTCTAAGCATGTAAGGCATAGGTGTTCTTTATATTCATTGCAGTAATATCTTTTATTGCCCTGAAAAAGTATGTGGTAGCACTATTATTGTCCTGGTTATACATAAAACACACAAGTAAAGTCACTGTACCAAGATTTCACAGCTAAGAGATATGTACCACAATTCAAGCCCACAGATTGTCTTAAGTCTGTGAACTTAAAATCTATACTTTATTTCACAAGAAATGGACTTTGAATGGCATGTTGACTCTGTCAGATCACTTTGGGTAGTATTGGATATCATTTTGTAAGTTATGAGAGATGCAAAATAATAGCAATTTAAGCAAGTTATGAATAAATTCCATCACATAAAAAATGCATAAGACTGCTGGTGGGACTGCAAAACTAAGGCGGTCTTTTTGGAAGGAAGTATGGAGAAACCTCAAAGAACTCAACCTAGACCTCTCATTTGATCCTACAATCCCATTCTTGGGCATCTATCCAGAAGGAAAAAAACAAAACGTTTTCTTATGAAGATACTTGTACTAGACTGTTATCGAAGCTCAATTTACAATTGCCAAAATGTGGAAACAGCCTAAATGCCCCTCAACCCAGGAATGGATTGGCAAGCTGTGGTATATGTATACCATGGAATGCTGTTCAGCCATTAAAAAAAATTGAGGTTTTGTAGCATTTGTATTAACCTGGATGGAGGTGGAACACATTATTCTTAGTGAAGCAACACAGGAATGGAGAAGCATGAATTCTATGTATTCAGCTTTGATATGAGGACAATTAATGACATGGTGGGCATGGGGGAGGGGGAGAGCAGACAGAAAGAGAAGGAGGGAGGGGATAGGGGAAAGGAAAAGAAAAAAAAAAGAAAATAGCAACTAATTCTCACATAAGTTGGATTTACTTTTGACCAAATTACATTATTTGTATAATAATTTTTAATTCAACTTGTTAATATGTTGTTTAGGATACTGCATCTTCATTTATAAGTGAAATATGTTTGTAATTTCCCTTTACAATAATATATTTCTTCCAATTTTAATATCAGTTATATCCAGATGAAGTAGAATGAATTTGAAGGGTTTCTTCTTTTTCTATTGTCTATAAGATTTGGCATGATCTGTTTGTTGAAATTATCTTCTATTTTCATTTATAAATATTAGTTTTCTATTTTTTGAGACTTTGGAAAAATAAAGAAGAAGAAACTTACTGAGTAATTCTTTTTTTTTTTTTTTTGTAGAGACAGAGTCTCACTTTATCGCCCTGGGTAGAGTGCCGTGGCCTCACACTGCTCACAGCAACCTCCAGCTCTTGGGCTTAAGCGATTCTCTTGCCTTAGCCTCCCGAGTAGCTGGGACTACAGGCGCCCACCACAGCGCCCGGCTATTTTTTTGTTTTGCAGTTCAGCCGAGGCCGGGCTTGAACCCGCCACCTTCGGTATATGGGGCCGGCGCCCTACTCGCTGAGCCACAGGAGCCGCCCCAGGATAAATTTCTTGAAGTAAGACTGCAGACTTAGGGAGTATGCACTTGTTGAATTTAAAAGATAAAACCAGTGGTGTGAGGAGTGGTGCCTGTGGCTCAAGGAGTAGGGTGCTGGCCCCATATGCTGGGGGTGGTGGGTTCAAATCTGGCCCTGGCCAAAAACTGCAAAAAAAAAAAAAACACAACAAAAACAAAAACCAGTGGTATGTTGTCTTATGTTAAATTTTCAGTAATTTTGGCTGGGCGCAGTGGTAATCTTAGCACTCTGGGAGGCTGACATGGGTGGATTGCTTGAGTTCAAGAGTTGGAGACCAGCCTGAGCAAGAGCAATACCCTATCTCTAAAAAATGGTTGGACCCCTGTAGTCTTAACTACTTTGGAGGAGGCTGAGGCAGGAAGATTACCTGAGCCCAAGAGCTTGAGGCTGCTGTGAGATATGATGCTATGGCACTCTAGCCTGGGGCAACAGAGTGAGACTCTGTCTCAAATAAAGAAAAAATCAATAATTTTGAAAATTATTTATATTGGGCACAGTGGCTTGTGCCTATTATCATACCAGTCTGGGAGGCTGAGGCAGGTGGAGACCAGCCTGAGCAAGAGTGAGACTCTGTCTTTATTAAAAAAATAGAAAAATTGGGCAGCGCCTATGGCTCAGTGAGTAGGGTCCCGCCTCATATACCGAGGGTATAGCTGGCGTTGTGGTGGGTGCCTGTAGTCCCAGCTACTTGGCAAAGCCCAAGAGCTGGAAGTTGCTGTGAGCTGTGTTGCCACAGCACTCTACTGAGGGTGACAAACTAAGACTGTGTCTCTTAAAAAAAAAAAAAGGGGGCGGCACCTGTGGCTTAAGGAGTAGGGTGCCAGCCCTATGTACCAAGGGTGGCGGGTTCAAGCCCAGCCCCAGCCAAAACTGCAAAAATAAATAAAGTTTTTTTTTTTTTTGGTTTTAAAATACAGAGCCTCAAGCTGTCACCCTGGATAGAGTGCTTTGGCATCACAGCTCACAGCAACCTCCAACTCCTGGGCTCAAGCGAGTCTTCTGCCTCCGTCTCTCAGGTAGCTGGGACAACAGGCGCCCGCCACGACACCCGGCCATTTTTGGTTGCAGCCATCATTGTTGTTTGTCAGGCCCAGGTTGGATTCGAACCTGCTAACTTAGGTGTATGTGGCTGGTGCCTTAGCCCATTGAGCCACAGGCACCGAGCCACACATTTATTATCTTAATTCTCGTAACTACTCTAGACGTTGGTATTCTGGTTCCCACTGTGCGGATGGATAAACTGAAGCTTAACCATTTGACTGACTTACTCAAAGTTGAGTTGACAAGTGGTGAAGCTGAGCACTCTGATATAAAGCAGAAAGGGATTAAAGGCCAGAGACAAGTATAGTACAGTACCATGGAAGTTCAGAGGACACGGTGAGGGCAGAGGGAGCTTCGTGGGTATGTACCATTTCAGCTGAATCCTGAAAGATGAGTAGGAGATGACTGGGAAAGGCCATGTGTTAGGAATAATGACTACCAAAAACAAAACTAGGAAGGTAGAAGTGGAGTGAATGAGGGGAGGGATATACTAACCAGTAGGAGGTAAGCATTCCAAATTGTATATGAAATCAGCACATTGTACCCCACAAATGCATTAATGTATACGTGCTCTGTCTCTTAATGATTTAATAAAAAATATATACATAAAAAATGAAAAAAAAAATTGGGGGGAGGCCATTGGTTTGGACTGAACCCCTGTACTAGGTCCATCAGACCAAAATAGTGTCGCTCAGCTACGGTTCCACGTCACCAAGCTGAAATCAAGTCATTATATGACCTTTCGAGAGATTAAGAAAGAGACTGAGAAATAATAGGCAAGTCCCCGAACAAGCCCAGTTTAACTAGCATGATGAGAAAGTCCTCTCTGCTTTAACCTTTATGAAAGGAAGAACTTTGAAACAACCAATCTGCTTTTTCGTTTCTGTTTCTGCTTTCCTCAGCCTTTTTCTGTCTGTAAAACTAACCTCCTCTGCTCAGCTTATGGGAATACTCATTCTGTAGAACAAAGTGTTCCCCAAGTCCTGAAAAACAAATAAAAGCCAAGTCAGATATTTAACTAAATTTGGTAAATTTTGCCTTTTGACAATATTTATAAGAATACACACAGAGAGAAACACAAACATACAAAAATAATGTGATTATAACAAAATGCACATAAAGGAAAGAAGTGGCTGAGAGGGTTGAACGAAATGGGTTTGGGTCACACAAATATCAGACCAGGCTCAGCAGCTCTTTAAGGCAGCAGAGAGGTGGAGAAGGCTAGATCATCACTTTTACAACTGAGTGTGAACTCTTTTCTGCCTGTTTGGATAACATCTTCTTCAAGGTTATCCAAAATTAAATTATGAGTGCATTTTTGCATACACACAGCAGGAAAAAAAAAAAGATGTAGATTGAAAAACTATGTAAAATTATCCAAATTGGGTGGCACCTGTGGCTCAGTGAGTAGGGCGCCGGCCCCAAATACTGAAGATGGCGGATTCAAACCTGGCCTAGGCCGAACTGCAAAACAGAAAACTAGCCGGGCGTTGTGGCAGGTGCCTATAGTCCCAGCTACTTGGGAGGCTGAGGCAAGAGACTCGCCTAAGCCCAGGAGTTGGAGGTTGGTGTGAGCTGTGACACCACAGCACTCTACTGAGGGCGATAAAGTGAGACTCTGTCTCTACAAAAAAATTAAAAAAAAAAAAGTATCCAAATTACTGGATTAAAAAATCAGAAATACCATTGATCAATGAAAATAAATAAACTTTTATAAACTGAGTTGTGAAATCTTGGGTAGTGAGGTGGCCAGGAGAAGGGTGGGGTCTTAGTTTTAGATCTAAGGCAGACTGACACGGAAGTGGAAGTGGGGGCAGGTGGGGGGTCAGGTCTGCTGCTAGTTCAAGATGAGAAAAGACAGCAGGCGCTGGGATTAGTGATTCCCAGAAAAATCCTAGAATCTCAGAGCTGGGTTGGCCACAAGGATTATTTGCTCTGATTTTGCAACTTATATGTGAGAAAACTGAGGTCAAGAAAGAGGAAGAATGCCTGGCCATCTACAGCAGAGCTCCTTCTGACATTCCTCGGCCTCCTGAGGGCAGGGCGCTCTCTCTAACCTCGAGAGGCTGGGAGGGTGGAGAGCTCTGTGGAAATCACCAGGTACAGAACATGGCTGTTATGAGTGGAACTATGTCCTCCCTAAATTTGTAATGTGAAGTCCTAACCTCCGGTACCTTAGAATGTGACCACATTTGGAAACAGGGTCAGTGATGGGTTAAGATGAGGCAACTCTGGGAGTGGGATGGGCCCTGATCCAATATAACTGGAGTTCTTATTAAAAGGAGAAATTTAGGCATGCGCACCAGGAGAACGCCATATGAACACGAAGGCAGAGATTGGAGAGACGCATCTATAAGACCAGGAATGACAAAGACTGCCAGCAAGTCACATGAAACTGGGAGGGTGACCTGGGACAGAGTCTCCCTCTCCAATTCTCAGAAGAGATCAACCCTGTGAACACCTTGATCTTGGACTTTTGGCCTCCAGGATCAGAGACAATACATTCCTATTGTTTAACCCACCCAGTTTGAGATCCTTTGTCATAGCAGCTTTAGGAAACTAATACAACAACTGTAAAGAAAGACACAGAACCACAGGCAAGAGGCAGTGTAAGGGAAGGAACATTGCATTAATGAAATAATTAAGCCATGTATTAATTCATTAGCACACTAAGTGTGTACGAGGCTCCATACTTGGCCCAAAGTAGATATAAATAGAATTAGAATCAGACACTTCCTGCCTTCAAGAAGCTCATCATATGGTCCAAATTGGGCCCATAATTGACATAAGTGTTTTGGGATCCCACAGGAGGGAGGTAGTCAAAGGTTTGGATGGAGACAATGACATCTGAGTCAGGCCTAGAAGGATGAGTGTTTGCTTGCTGGTTGTTTAATAGGGCTGATTAGTTCTGGCACTGGAAAGAGCCTCCTAAAATTTTCTATCTGGTCTACACAACCATCAAAAGGACAAAATCACAGAATGGCTCAGTGTGCTCACTCCAGCAGGTCAAACCATCAGCCTGAGCAAACGCAGCCAGTTGTCTCAGGCCCCTGCCCTACTTGGCCTGCCATTTGGAGGAAACAGCAACAGAGATGCTGACCTCCAGCTGTTCAGGCCTGAGTCCCCCTGGAGCTTCAGGCTCGTGCAAGAACTGGCTTCAGAAATTCATCCCTGTGGGGGGTCTTTCTATTCTGGCTGCCCAGACCTCTCTGTAGTGCTAAAAAGTCAGATTGTGTTATTTATGTATTAAAAACAAAAACAAAAATAACCTTTTCTTTCCAAATATCCCATACATGGGAAGCCAAGCCTTCAGCAGGTCATTAATATGTTGATGTTTTGAAGGACTGTGCTTCCAGGCCCTAAAACAGGAGCCAGGCTGCTGGCCTTGGCTTTGAGATCTCTTGGCTCTCCCTGTGCAGGCCCCCTAGGCTCCTAAATTTTAGCTCCTGGCTGCGGCTGCTCTGAGAAATACTGCTAAGAAATACAGTGAAGAACAGAGCCAACTGCAGCTGGAGACACATCTGCCTCTGTGGAACGATGTCCAATGTGCTGCAGGAGGGAGGCATCTTCTGACTCCAATTACCTCCCCAGTGGTCTGACATGCTCCCTGAAATTCCATGAAGATGATGGAAGTTATTCCTTTAGGTTTGTCAGAGAAAACAATGCAGCAGAAGAGGGCCAGGACACAAACCAGCAGTCCTCTGCTTGGCTGATTACATTGGAAAGCCTTTGGCCAGGGCATGCAAACTCATTTTCCCCTGGTCCTAAGGCTCCTTTAGGGTTTTACGTGAGGTCCCATTGACTATGGTTGTTACCTGCCTGCCCCTCCTGGCATTTTTTTCATAACCTTCATTCAACTCATCTATATACAGTAGAACCTCCATAGTTGAACATCTCCCTACATTGACCATGTCCTTAAGTTAACCTAAGTTTTATAGATCAGACGTGCACAGTGTGTTCCCAATGGGAGTTCCTTATGTGGATCACCTCTGCATCGTTGACCAGTTTGTTATGGCCTCTTGGATGGTCAACGTACTACCATTCCACTGTATATGGTTTTGATAACTACCTGGGTGGAAATATTTCAAAATTTCCACCTCTAGTCCATGCCTCTTCTAATTGCTTATCCCCGAATGCTTTGTCCTCAACTAACTCGTCGTTAGTTCTTATAAAACAATCCTTCTCCAGTTTCTCAGGTCAGAAACCTGCAAAACAACCTTGACCCTTCTCTTTCTAGAACATGCAATCAATCACTAAGATTGACTCATATTCTTGCCTAACATTCTAAAGCTCATGGCAACTCTTCCTCTCTGTTCTTTCTAATACTTCCCTAATTCAGGACTACATTATCTTTTTCTTAAACTACTACCACGACTTCCCAACTCTCAGTGCTTCTCCACCCAGTCCACTCTCCACTTAGCTGCCAAAGCATTTTTTAAAAAAACATAAATCACACTAAAAAAGTAGGGATAGAAATAAACTACCTCTACATAATAAAGTCCATATATAAAAAAATCTATAGCTGATAATCATACTCAATGGTGAAAGACTGACAGCTTTTCCCCGAAGATCAGAACTAAGACCAGGATGCCTGATTTTGCTATTTCTGTTTAACATAGTAGTGGATTTCCTTGCCAGAACAGTTAGATGAGGAAATGAAACAAAAATCATCCAAATTAGAAAGGACAGACTAAAATTTTATCTGTTATCAGATGACATAATCTCATATGTATTATAGAATATTCTAAAGATATCACAAAAAAACTAATAGAATCCATACACAAAACAGCAAAGTTGATAAACACAAATCTATTCACAAACATAAGTTGCATTTCTATGTACTTAGAGTAACCAATCTGAAAGGAAAATTAATAAAATAATTTCATTTATAATAACACCAAAAAGAATAAACTAGAAATAAACAGAGATAAAATACTTATGCACCAAAAACTACAAAATATTGCTGAATGAAATGAAAACAGACACAAATAAATAGAAAGACATCCTTTGTTGATAGATGTAAGAATAACTGTCTTAAGATGATACTACCCAAAGAAATTGTAAAATGTGAGGACCACCCACCTAACTGTGTATGCAAAAGAGAGGGTATAGGTCTGGTTACCTATTAAGAATTGGCCCCACAGATCATTCACTAAAGAAATTCCTTGCACCTGTGGCTCAAAGGAGTAGGGCACTAGTCCCATATACTGGAGGTGGTAGGTTCAAATCCGGCCCTGGCCAAAAAAAAAAAAGAAAGAAATTCCTTGCTGACTTTTCCTTAAGCAAGGCCATGCAAATTGTAGCTTTGAGTTTGCAGGCTAAGTCTAGCTCCTAAAACTAAAGTTTGTTGTGATTGCACATTAATAATGAATTACAATTTTTTCTTTTTTGAGACAGAGCCTCAAGCCGTCACCCTGGATAGAGTGCTGTGACATCACAGCTCACAGCAACCTCTAATTCCTGGGCTCAAGCAAGTCTCCTGCCTCTGCCTCCCAAGTAGCTGGGACTACAGGTACTCACTACAACGCCCGGCCATTTTTTGGTTGCAGCCGTCGTTGTTGTTTGGCGGGCCCCGGCTGGATTCGAACCCGCCAGCTCAGGTGTATGTGGCTGGCGCCTTAGCCTGTTGAGCCACAGGCGCCGAGTCAAATTACAATTTTTTCTTCACAGGTATAGAACAGGGAACAAGACAGGATCATGCATTCTTCCACCTGCCCAGGGATATTTACATAACTGATGCTTCCTTTACTCCTCTTTTTCCTCCTTTATCATTAACATTACCTTTTATAAAAAGTAGATTTTCCTGGGTCTCACAAGGATGTAACCATTTTGTCTCACTACATTCATCACTCACAAACACACATTGTTTTCGGTATGGATTTAAATGTTAAAACTTCCAAAGTCCACTTCAGAAAAACAGCCACAGCTTTGTCCACGGTTTGTGTTTTTCCCAGGGTGTGTCTTTGACTTTGGCCTAATAAACTGCCATGGATTGAGATTTTTGCCTTGGTCACTTATTTTTGTTTGAAACAATCAATGTAATTCCTAACAAAATTCCAATAACTTTTTTGACCAAAGTTACTTGGCTTTATTTCTGAAAATCCATCCTAAAATTTGTATATTATCTCAAGGGATCTATCTCACCAAAATCATCTTGAAAAAGAACAAAGTTCGAGATCTCAACTTTCTGATTTCAAAACTTGTGGCAAAACTATAGTAATTGAAATAGTGAATGAAGTGTTGGAATAAAGTTAGACAAAGGAACTGAAACAGAGAGCTCAGAAATGAAACGGCCATATATATGATCAAATTATTTTCAATAAGAATTCCACAACCAGTCAATGAAAGAAAGAAGAGAGGGTTCAACAAAGAGTATCAGAAAAACTGGATATCTGCATGAAGAAAAATGAAGGTGGACCTTTACCCTAGAACATATTTAAAATTAACTTTAAATGGATCAAAGATCTAATTATAAGAGCTGAAAATATTAGACTTTTAGATGAAAACATAGGGGGAAACTTCATGACATTGAATGCGGCAATAATTTTTTTGGATGTAACACAACAGTATAGGCAACAACAACAAAAAGATACATTAAAAGGCACTATAAACATAGTGAAAAAGCAACCCATGGAACAGGAAAAAATATTTGTAAATCATGTATCTTATAAGGGATTGATACCCAGAATATATAATGAACTAAATTTCATCAACAATGTTAGCAATCCAATTTAAAAATGGGCAAAGAACTTGAATAGATGTTTTCCTAGAGAATATATTCAAATAATCAATAGGCATATGAAGAGATGCTCAATATCACTATATTTTAGGAAAAGGCAAATTAAAACCACAATGAGGGGCCTCTTCACATCCATTAGGTCTATTATAAGAAATCAGCCAACCAAACAAACAGAAATAAATCAAAGAACCCCAGAAAATGACAAGTATGTCAAGAGTATGGAGAAAATTAGGCTGCTTGTATACATCACTGATGGAAAAGTAAAATGTTGCAGCCATTATGGAAAATGATGTGGTGATTCTTTAAGAAATTAAACAGAATTACTATATGATCCAGTAATTTCTGGATGTATGCCCCAAATAATTGAAAGCAGAATTAGAATAGATTTAGTATGCCCATGTTCACAGTAACATTTTCTCGATAACCAAAAGGTGGAAGCAAAGCAAATGAATGATGAATAGATAAGCAAAATACTGTACAAATGCAATTACAGTATACTTACAAAGTGTGGTATACATGCAATTATGGTATACTTACAAAATATGGTACACATGCAATTATGGTATACTTACAAAGTATGGTATACATGCAATTGCAGTATACTTACCAAGTGTGGTAGACATGAAGTTACAGTATACTTACAAAATGTGGTACACATGCAATTACAGTATACTTACAAAATGTGGTAGACATGCATTTATGGTATACTTGCAAAATATGGTACACATACAATTATGGTATACTTACAAAATATGGTACACATGCAATTACAGTATACTTACCAAGTGTGGTAGACATGCAGTTACAGTATACTTACAAAGTGTGGTAGACATCCAATTATGGTATACTTACAAAATATGGTACACATACAATTATGGTATACTTATAAAGTGTGGTATATATGCAATTACAGTATACTTACAAAATGTGGTAGACATGCAATTACAGTATACTTACAAAATATGGTACACATGCAATTACAGTATATTTACGAATTGTGGTAGACATGCAATTATGGTATACTTACCAAGTGTGGTAGGCATGCAATTATGGTATACTTACAAAATTTGGTATAAATGCAATTACAGTATATTTACAAAGTATGTATACATGCAATTACTGTATACTTACAAAATATGGTACACATGCAATGATAGTATAGTTACAAAGTATGGTATATATTACCTACAATGGAAAGAAATGCTGACATGTGGTTACAACATGGATGTATCTTGAGAACATTATGCTAAGTGAAATAAGGCAGTCACAAAAGGAGAAATACTGTACAATTCCACTTATATGGAGTAGTCAGATTCATGGAGATGAACAACAGTAGAACGGTGGTTGCCAGGGGCTAGAGGAGTGGGGGTGGGCAATTAGTGTTTAATGGGTATGAGTTTTAGTTGAAGAAAATGTTCTGGAGATGGTGGTGGTGATGGTTGCCCAATTATGTGACTATACTTAGTGCTGCCGAACAGTACACTTAAAAATAGTTAAAAGGGTAAAATTTTGTTATACATGTTTTACCACATAAAAAATGTAAATCCAGAATGACACACCTCGGCTTAAAACCTCTAATGCTGTCCCATCGCCTTTGGAGGCAACGTCACCCTCTTTGTTTCACAAACAAGGACTTTCTCCATCTGACCACGTATATATCCCTAGCTCCTAACTCTTTCGATTTTATCTTTCTTATTCCAGCAACACGTAAGGTCTGGTGGTTTCTGCAAAGGGAAGGTGATTGCGCCTCCCTGAATGTATGCCAGCAGTTTCTTCTGCCTACTTGGTACGTCTTAGCCTGATCACACATTAAAATCAACTGGGGCACAAATGAAAACCAATGCCTGGGTACCACTCAAAACCTATTAAATTAGAAACGTGTCTGGACCCAGTCGTCTAAATAGATTTTTCTCTCCCCAGATGATCTGAATGGGCAGCCGCTACTCTAGAATACAACGTCCATGAGCCTGGTTAGTTAACTCACTTTTCAAAGTTCAGCTTGGGCTTCCCTCCTCCAAGAAGTCCCCTCGGAGGCCACCTGTCAGGCCGGCCGGGCACCTTGCTCTGGGGTTCCTCAGGCCCTGGTGGCAGTTCCCAGACTATATTGCAAGTGTCATGACCTCCCTGTCTCTCTCACCAGCCTCGCCCCTTGGAAGCGGGGATGAGGCCTCACTCATCCTATTGTCATCGCTCAAGGTCACCACGTGAAAACTGCCTTTTCCTTCCTTCACACTCTTCCCCTTGTTAGAGGTCTTTATACACATTTTCTCCTTTCAACAAAGGCCCCCCAAAGTGAGGACATCTGCCCAGTGACTCACGGCAGTCTGGCAAAGGCAGAATTAGAATGAGTTTCTTCAGGGTCCCAGTCTAGGGCTCTTCTTACTGAGCAGTCTAGTGACAGACGTGAAAAGCGAGCAAAGGCTCCCACCCCTAAGGGTCTCCCCAGAAACAGCTGGAGAGTCACTCACCCAGACTCACGAGGTGGCTCATGTGGGGGCGCGGTGGGAGGGTCTGCATTCCTGATGGACATGCACGGTTAAACACAGGTGATTTGAGAACCGAGGTTCAGAAATTAGCAGGGGCCGGCGCTGGGGCTATTTACTTGAACTTTCACAGATGAAATCGTCTCTCTGAGTGTTATTTCCTCATCTATTGAGTGAGGATAGCAGTGCTTTGCTTTCTAGCTCACAGGGAGTTTTGAAAGTCCGATTGGCCCATGAAGAACAGGGTAGGTACATGGAAGTCTACACAATGGCTGCTATGGAAAATGTGAATGAACAGGCTACAGTCAGGTGGACCAATCTTACAAACATATTATTGACGAAAGAAGGCAGACATTAAAAAGTATAATCATTCTACCTAAGTACCAAAAGTGGACAGAATTGGTCTATGCTGCCAGAGGTCAGGAGCGGTGGAAGTCTGTGGAAGGAGGCACAAGGGGGCCTTGGGATGCTGGTAATGTTCTGCTTCTTCATCTGGGTGTTCGTTACTGGGGTCTGTTCACTTTCTGAAAATTCATCAAGCCATAACTTTATGACATGTTTGCTTTTCTGTACGTATATTATATTTCAATTAAAGGTTTTAAAAAACCTAGAATGAGGGTTTTAAAACATAAAGCACGATGTAATGATAACACATAGTGGCAATGATGACGTACACATATATATAAGTATACATGAATATGTGTGTACTCAAGCGAGTGCATACACACTCATACAAACAGAGGCAGAATCTACTTTTTGGATGTTTTCTACTAAAGCAGGGATTCCCACTGGTGTGCGGTGAGAGGATCTTAGGAGTGCCACGAACATTTTTAAAGATCATTAATTAAATTACTTTTGAAAGAAGTTCAAAGCACATAGTATATTCTTAAGTGTGCCACGAAAATTTAACTACAGGTTCAAGTATATCATGAGATTTAAAAAAGGTTGAGGGAGGCACCTGTGGCTCAGTGGGTAGGGTGCTGGCCCCATATACCGAGGGTGGTGGGTTTGAACCCTGTCCCGGCCAAACTGCAATGAAAAAATAGCCAGGCGCTGTGGCGAGCGCCTGTAGTCCCAGCTACTTGGGAGGCAGAAGCAAGAAAATCGCCTGAGCCCAGGCAGGAGTTGGTTGTTGCTGTGAGCTGTGTGATGCCACGGCACTCTACTGAGGGCAATAAAGTGAAACTCGGTCTCAAAAATAAAAAAAAAGTAAAAGTTGAAAAACACTGTACTAAAGGCAGGGCGGTGGATGCTTTACTCGTGTTATCTTATTTAATCATTACAGGCATTCCATTTTACAGAAGAGGAATCTGAGAACAGAGGACACCAGCAATTTGCTTAGGATTATTCTAACGTTGGGCAGAACCGGACAGTTTCAAAGTCAGACTTCTGACCAACTCAAGGTTAATTAAAAAAAGGACAGACCTTAAATTCAGGAAGAATACTGACTAACCCTGTGGGCTTAGACAAGTATCTTAACTTTTCTATTGAATCCATTCTATCTTCTATGCTATGGTGATAATAACACCTGACCTTTTGCAAGTCACAGATGGTAAGGACTAATTAAAAAGAAAGGGGAAGAGAAAGAAGAAAGGTCTAACTCAGTCCTTCAGGCTCTCTGGGACTGTGTTAAAACACACGGCAAAGTCAGAAAGGGGCTGACTGGAGAGGCAAAAGCGACCCTGGGAATGGAAGAGAATAGAAACCAAAACAGAGAAGGAAAATCAGAATGGAGGTTGAACTAGGTTAGAAGAAAGCAGTGCATGGGGGAAGACCTTGGAAACCCTTTGGCCTCATTTACTGATGGGAAAGGACTCACAAGAATGCATGCCAAGCAAATTACCTTTAAAAAACAATGTCATTAAACAATTTCCAAAGTCGTCACCCCAAATCCTAATGCTGATTTCATATCCATGGTCACATTTGGACACATTATACAAATGCTCTAAATTTCTTGTTGTCTGCTTGTAAAACAAGAATATTAACATTTACCTGACTTCCTGGGGAGAATAAAATCAGAAAACAGAGATGCACATAGCATGAAAAGTTAATATACTTTGGGGGTTTAGCTTTAGGATGAAGTTACTTCTACTGGCCATTTGATGAACCCGATTCACTTTTCTGAAAGTGTTTACTCATCTGTGAAAGGTGTAAAATTGGACTCTACATCACAGAATTGTTAAGGGGATTAAATGAAATAGTGTAGGCAAATGCCTAGCATCGTGTCTGGCACTGATTAAGGCCTCGGTAAGAGGCTAAGTTTATGATAGCAATGACGGCAGTGAGGGAAGGAGAAAATGTGGGATATATTGGGCATTTTAGATAAAAGTGAATTCATGGAAAATTTTAAAAGTATGTGTTTCTCAGCCTTTTAAATTTGTCTTACCCTGACAAACACAGCAGAATGGCAAGCTTCAGGTACTGTGCTTCTCTGCGAATTTATTTTGACTCTATAAGGTTAGAAGCCTCCCACCTCCTGTGATTGAACACTCCCAAGACATTGGATCATTTCCTGAACTTCATTTATTTAATAACTAATCTTTGATTGCCTTCCCCCGCTTAAAGCCGGCCAGTCTTGTTCCCACCCCCAGCCCTTTCAAGGTCTCACATCTTTAATCATGTGGATGATGCTGAGACACACCACAAACCATTTTAATGGAGGGCTGATAAGTGAAGGCCATTTTTCCTCCCGTCTGCTTCTCAACCTCACAGAACAGTATTTCAGATGATTTTCAATAATCCCAGCAAATCACTCATGTCATTCTCCCAAAGTCACCTAGTTAATAATCCCAGTCAACTGGCTCTTTTGTCTGGGAAAGGCTGTTACACAAGACCCTAGAACACCAGAAAAATGAGCCTCTACCTGGAATTGCACAAACCCCCAGCCTTCAACTGCAAGATGAACAAGTTAATAATAATAATAATAGCTACCATCTCTGAGCCATGATTCTGTGCCAGGCACTGTGCCAAGCACTGCACCTGCATTACCGGGTCTCAGCCTCCCCAAACCTGACAGGGAACGTTCTCATGTTCGTTCTGTGTGTGCAGAAACTTAACTGGAGGACACTGTTACTCAAAGCGTGGTCCCCTGTGTAACGGTGTTATTTGGGAATTTGTTAGAAATGCTAATTCTCTGGTTTCACCACAAACCTACAGAATAAGACCCTCTGGGAGGTGTGTTCAGGAATCTGTGTTTTAAGAAGCCCCAGATGGTTCTAATGCAGGCCAAAGTTCGAAAAGCTCTGGACTAGAAAAGGTGAGTGATTTGCCAAGTGCATAGAACTAATAAGGGTCAGAGTGAGGCTTAGAAATCAGAGTTTGGCTGAGTTGGTTCACAGAAGTTTTAGGATTTGAAGTAAACATTCATTATTTTATATTGTAAGACGTGCAGAGGTAGCTCAGCAGTTCCATGGGTTTATGACTCCAGCTCTATGACCTCTCTCCCATTCTCTTAGCTTTCTCCTCATGGTCACAAAAGGGTTGCAGCAACTCCAGGCATCACACTTTGCCCCTAGATGCCTAAAGTTCTAAAGGGCAAACAGGTTCTGCCTCCTCCTCCATGTCTTTTTATAAGCAATAATTTTTTTTCTAAGAAATAATTCCCCCTGCTCAACAGACCCTCTCTCATCTGTTACTGTCCAGAATTTCATTGAATACTTATTCCCAAACAAATCACTGAGAAGAAAAGGGATCAATCACAACTTGAATTTTACCTTAGACAGGAAAATAATGTAACCTAAACATTTGTACCCTCGTATTAATTTGAAATAAGAAATCTGAAAGAAATATAAGAAAGAAATGCAAATGCAAAAACATGGAATAACATGGTTCGATAAGACTAAACGAGATTCACCTTACCTGAAGCGCATGGGTACCTGTGTGAACACAGTAGGTGAAAGTGCCAGTTCAGGTGGTAGGTACGAATTATGATGTGGTAAAAGATGTTTGGCTTCATAGGATGACCTCTGATGATGGAAAGCCAGATAGAAAAATTATGTTTATGCCACAGGAAATATAGAGCCCGTAAACTGTTGAGGAGGGGAGAGGAACTCATACAGGTGCAAGTAGGAAGAGCCTCTGGTGTGGCAGCCAGACAGGGTGTGGGACAGGGGAACAGTGGGGGGCAGTGGGGCCAGGCCAGCTCCTGCGGGAACCTTGGCAGACTTTGCTAAGGGCTTGGGTTAAGTAAGTGGCAGTGGGTTTGAAGGACAGGTAAAGAGAAGTCTTTCAGAAAGGAAAATTGATCTGATTGGTCACATAGAGACAGGGGTTACGAACCATCTTCTTGTCTGTAATCCGTTGTTCTCTCCCGAGCCAGGATGGAGGAGAAAAGTACCAACTCCCACGAGGTGACTTTCGGTAAGTTAAAGGACCCGTCAGCTGGACCTTGTTATTGAGGGGTGTTTGTTTACATTCTTAGATTTGGTGCTGGCCTCTGTGACAGAACAATGACAGTGGTGCCTTTTGTTGCCAGTCTGCTATGTCTTGCTGTTTTCTTTATTTATTTACATTTATGTTTATTATAGAAAATCTCAAACAGACAGGGAAGTGGAGAGAATGGTGTGAGGAACCCCCACTGTCACCTGCAGCGTGATGCTTGGTTCACCTGCTCTTCCTCACCTCACCCTAGTGTAGGTTCATTTATTTTAAGAACAGCTTAGTTGAGACATAACTCACATACCTATCAACTCATCTCTTTAAAGTGTACAATTTAATGCCTTTTCGTATACTCAGGGTGGTGTGACCATCACCACGATTTTAGAACATTTATTCACCCCTGAAAGAAACCTCGTATCCCTATCGCCCCCACGGCAGCTCCCTACCCTCCACCCTACCTAACCAAGCATCAATCTACTCTCTGTTTCCATAGATTGGCCTGTTGTGGACATTTCACAGAAATAGAACCGTAGGATATGCAGTCTTCTGTGACTGGCTTCTTTCACTTAGCAGTTAGCGTGGGGTTTAGAGGTTCATCCATGTTGCAGCACGTTTCTGTTCTTCATTTCTTCATATTGCCAAATAATAATCCATGTTGTATCTATCCACTTACCAGTCAGTGTACAGGTGAGTTGTCTCTCCTTTGTGGCTTGTATGAATAAGGCTGTTGATAAGAACATCCGTGCAAAAGGGGGCATATTCTTTTCACTTCTCTTGAGCATGTATCTATGGAGAGAATTTTCTGGGTCATATGTCACCTCCATGCTTAACATTTTAAAGAACTACCAAACTGGCTTTCGTAAAGGCGGCTCCATTTCACGTTTCCGCCAGCAGTGTATAAGGGATCCAATTTCTCTACATTCTCCCCAACACTTCTTTTTATCTGTCTTTTTATTTATTTATTTATTTATTTGCAGTTTTTGGCTGGGGCTGGGTTTGAACCCGCCACCCCCGGCATAGGGGGCCGGCGCCCTGTTCCTTTGAGCCACAGGCACCGCCCTTTATCTGTCTTGTTAATTAGAGCTGTCTTAGTGGCTGTGAGGAAAACCTTGTGATTTTTATCTGGAGTTCCCTGATGCTACAGATGTTGAGCATCTTTTAATTGCTTCTCCGCCACCTGTATGTATTTGGAGAGAAATATCTATCCAGATCGTTTGCTCGTTTTATTATTTGGGTTACTTGCTTTCTTATTATTGAGATGAAAAATTTCTTCGTATATTCCAGATACAAGTTCCTTACCAGATATATAATCTATAAATACTCTCCTCCATTCTGTGGGCTGTCTTTTTTCTTTCAGCTGGTGTCTTTCACAGAACCAAAGTTTTTAATTTGATGAAGTCCAAGTTACCTGTTTCCTTTTTCGCTTTTATTTGTGCTGTCACATTCTAAGACACAGTTGGCTAATTCAAGGTTACAAAGATTTATGCCTATGCTTTCTTTGAAAAGTTTCATAGTTTTAGCTCTTATGTTTAGGCCCCGCACCACTCTGAATTAATGTTTGTGTACGGTGTGACGTTTGTGTGTGGGGGGTGAGTCTTGTCTCATCGTTTTGAATGTGAATATCTGGTTGTCCCAGCACCATTCATTGAAAAGAACATTCAGAAAATGATTGAAGTGTCTTGCCTTACTTATTAAAAGTCAACTGACCATCATCGGTTATTCTGAAGTCAATCCCGGGAATCATGTCAATTCACCTGTAAATATATTTTATGCCCTGGCGTTGCATCTGTCTAAACCTTGATCCTCAGCTAGGTCAAGGTACCAGTACTCACTTCTAACAGGAAAGGATAGAGGCGTGGAGGCGTTAGCTGACTGGTCCAAGGTCATGCAGCTACTGAAATACCAGAGTCAGATCCACAGGCTGTTCCCTTCTGGCCACACCATTATCTGCCGTGGCCAAAGCGCAGTGAAATGTAGTCATAGCAAGAGCAGCATGACTCAGAGCGACCTCGCCTCCAGGATCATTTACTTGTTTACTTTCTTCACTGGCATCATCACCATCTTTCTTTGCCCTTCATCCAGTATTCTGCTCATCAGGATATAGAAAAACAGCTCTCTAAAAACTCATTAAGTTATCACTTCAGAATGCAGAAATGTGAGGTAGATGTGCGTCGGTCTGACAGGTGACCCTGTCCATCCCGAAGTGGGGAGTGTGTTGGTCAATCTAAACTTTCAAATAGAAACGTGGCTTCCTAGAAGAAAGACTTGAATGATCAAATTTTGGAATTGGAAGATGCCTTTAGTAGTACTTTGACAGACCTCTTATTTCACACATGCAAAAATGCCCAGTGGCTTTCCAAAGGTCACCAGTCCAGAGGTAGGTCCTCTGGTCCCTGTTTTATGGAATATCAGAATTTTTGATTCCTAGAAGTGTCAGATAACCTGTCCTCAACCAAATGAAGGGTAATCTTATGAGACTCTAAATAAATTGCAGGAATACAGAAAAGGAGAAAAAAATCACCGATGATATTTTTCTGAATCTGCCTATGGGGCACAGAAAGTTTTCAAAGTCTACAAGATAATAACCAGCTCATCTTCTGAGTCTGATGTGAGATACGTATTCCAGGAATTGGAAGGCCTCATGCAGATTCTGTCATCTTTCCAATAAGGCAATACAGTGCCTATGACACATCAGAAATATTGCAGAAAGAATGTGGGTTTAAAATAACAGGGGTGAGGGAGAGGTGTGTAGCTTATGCTAGAATGACTTAGGTGCTTTGCCAGAAGACAGATTCCACCCAGGTGGGCAGGCAAGGTCAATGACGTCACCTTTCAGACCAAGAAGACAGGTGGTATGGCCGACTTCAGGGTTAGCTAGATGAAAGTTCGAATTCGAATTGCTTTACTCTCTAGCATTGTGATTGCAGGCAAGTCACGTCCCCTCTCCAAGCCTCAGATTCTTCCTCTGTCCAGCAGAAGATGTTGCGAGGATTAACCGTGACAATGGTACAAAGCGCACAGCACAGCTCCTTGGACAGGTGTTTCACTTGAGAGTTTTTGACCCCACCTTCAGTCTTTCTCAGCTTTGTGTGAGTTTTGGTCTCCCCACCACCTCTCCGGGTACTGTTTGGACCTCAGGACCTGCATCTTCCAGTGCGGAATTAATATTTTCATTCTTCTGCGGAGGAGCCTGGGGCCAGAGTTTTCAGGGCAGAGCGAAGGTCTGGACCCTCCACTCAGTGCCTCCTCCTCAGCATCACTGGTGTGCCAGGATGCTGGTTGCCATGACCACCTAGTAATTTCCTCAGGGTCTGACCACCATGAAAAATTGAAACACTTGCCAAACTTCCAGCCAAACAAGCAGCAGATGTCCAATTAAAAAAAATATATCGTTTCTGAACAATAATGTTTGGTTTCCCATCAATCACATGGACCATCCACAGACATGGAGGCAGGGAGAGGCAGCTGCGGGGAAGTCAAGAATCAGAGGTGGGAAACAGGAGGGCGGGCCGTGGTCTGTCTTTCCCTAGATAAACCACGTGGGGGGCCCTCCTTATAGACGTACAAATTAACTCACTCATATACTCACTAAGTATGTGCAACTGGTCTCAGGACAAGCTCTGCACAGCTGCCCAGCACCAGTGGGCAGCAGAGGGAATGGCCTTCAGCACCAGATACGGGCATCAGCACCACTTTGCCTCCGACAGGGGAGCGACTTTGGCCAAATTCACTTCTCTGAGGTCTGGTTTTCTCTTAGAAAATGAAGGGAACAATACCTGCCTCATTGTGGGATTAAAGTAAAATGCACAAGGATTTAGCACACCGCTTAGGCATCTTGAGTCCTTCATGAATGTAACTACGAATTTGTTTTCAAATCCTAGCACAGTAGAATCGACCCATTCTTCTGCCATGTGTCAAGATGAATGACTGATTTTGGTAAGTGCTGAATCCCATCCAACCAAGAGTATCTTATAAATTATTCAGGATAGCATTACTATTTTACAAAGGGAGAAACTGAGATCTAGAGAGGTTAAGACATTGGCCTGTGATCCCACAGCTAGTCAACAGCAGGGCTAGAACTACAACAATAGTTTCCCAACATCCAACCAACGCTTTTTCCATCAGACTGAGAAAGAGAAGCGGAGGAGAGAATCAGCATTTATTGAGCATTTAGTATTCATAGATATTCTTCATAGATTGTTTTATTTAGTCATTATAGCAACAATAAAATGCAAGTATTATTACCGTTATTTAACAAACGAACGAAGTAGGATACAGGCTCTAACATGCGAGAGCTGTGACTTTCTTGTTCGTCTTTTTGCCTTAGCAGACAGAATGGCAGCCGGCCAATAGTAGGTGCCCACTAAAATTTTGGAATGAGTCTGATAGCTCACAAAGGTGAGCTCACGGCTCATAAATAAATTGGTAGAGCCGGGACTTGAAATACAATCTGACTCCGAAGCCCATGCTTTTTTGAACCGTCTCTTGTGCTTCCTCCCAAATGAGAAATAAGATGTGGAAAGGAAGAAGGAAGAAAAGGCTCAAACATCTTTGAGAAACTGTTAACATATTAAAGTAGGTAGATTTTTGTGTTATCACATTCACTTTCACAAACACCAGGAATAACTGCTTTCTTTTGCAAGCATATGAGGCAGCTGAGATGCAGGAAGATTCAGTGATTTTTCCAAGTTAAAACAGTGAGTCAGAAAAACAAGGGCTCAGATTCCAGCCCCAGACGTTCACTCCATCTTGGGCTGTTCTCATCTTGTCACAGCTGCTTACAGACTGCATCCAGAAGGAGCCAGGGGGTGAGCCAGGAATGTATCAGGCCTGTCACGCAATGGGGGCAAGGCTAGGCTTGCCACTGAACGTCGGTCAGGACTCCCAGAGCCATGGTGGCTCTCTAGCACCCCAGGTGCAAAGATGGAAAACCAACAAGTAAGATGGCTGGGTACTTGGTGATCTTGTTGGGGCTTAGGTGGAACCTGGGAGCTGCCTGCTCCCCCACTCTTTTGATAACTAAAGTTCTTTGTTTCTTAAGCTTTTATTAGTTGGCATTCTGTTATCTATATCCAAAATTATTTCTATCTAATATACTGAACTTCTCAGGAGTGAGGGGGCTATAAAGACCCTGGTACTCTTTGTCTACTTTCTAATGGATAAATTCTATGGTCTGAAAGTTCGTGTTCCCCTCAAATTCAGATGTTGAAAACTAACCGCTATGGTGGTGGTATTAAGAGGTGGGGCCTTTGGAGTTGATTAGGGGTCAAGGGCTCTGCCCTCATGAAGGGGATTAATGCCTGTATAAAAGAGACTTAAGGGGGCTATGGCACCCCTTCCACTGTGGGAAGACACATGGAAGGTTCAATCTGTGAAAAGGGAAATGGGCGCTCACCAGACCCCAAACTGCTGGTACCTTGATCTTGGATTTCCCAGCCTCCAGAACTGTGAGGGATAAGTTTCTATTGTTTATAAATTATCCAGCTTAAGATGTTTTGTTATAGTAGGTCATATAGACTAAAGCAACAGGAAAATTTGTTTATTTCTAGAATTCTCAGTGTTCTTTTTTCTTTTTTTGAGATAGAGCCTTACCTTGCTGCCCCAGCCTAGAGGGCCATGGCATCAGCCCAGCTCACAGCAACCTCAGACTCCTGGGCTCCAGTGATCCTCTTGCCTTAGCCTCCTGAGTAGCTGGGACTACAGGCATGTACCACAACACCAGGCTAATTTTTCTATTTTTAGTAGAGATCAGGTCTCACTCATACTCAGGCTGATCTCAAACTCCTGAGCTCAAGGGAGCCACCCCCTTCGATATCTCAGAATGGTAGGATTACAGGTGTGGGCCACCAAGCCTGGTCCAGTGTTTATATGTATATAAACACTTTTTGGGTTTGAACCTGCCACCTCCAGCATATGGGGCCAGTGCCCTACTCCTTTGAGCCACAGGTGCCACCTCCAGTGTTTATATTTTTATTAGTGGGAGATATTTGTTGGTTGAAAGTGTTAGTAAAGAACTGAAGGTAGCTTATAGTAATGAGTGGGACTTGTTATAGAAATAAGGATTCTCTTATGGTATCCAAATACAGCTGTGGCCCAAGCCCTGGGCCACAGACCAGTACCAGTATGGGTCTGTCCAGATCCAGGTCGCACAGCATCACCCCCTGAGCTCTGCCTACTGTCCCACCCATCACACCTGTTGGTGAAAAAAAATTGTCTTCCATGAAACTGATCCTTGGTGCCAAAAAGGTTCTGGCCTGTGGCCAGCTAGGAACCAGGCCACACGGCAGGAAGTGAGTGGTGGTGAGTGCGAGAAGCTTCAACCGTGTTACAGCCACTCCCCGTAACAGGCATCGCTGCCTGAGCGCCTCCTTCTGTCCCGGCACCACTTCCCTCCCTGCTCTGTGGAAAAATTGTCTTCCATGAAACTGGTCCCTCCTGCCAAAGAGGTTGGGGACCACTGAACTACAGGGAATTAGCTGAGCCTGGCAGTGGCCCGAAACCAAGACCTCCAATGCACGGGGCAATCCGTGTCTCTCTACTGCCTGCCTTTCTGCGTGCCTCAGGCCTCTCTCTCTGTCTCTCTCTCTTTGAAAAATAGCCTCCCTCAGCATCCACATTTACACATAACCAAGTCAACCGCCAGGAAGACACTGAATCTTAAGCACAATGAACATTTCTGGAAGAGCAGTCCCAATGGCCACATTGAGATCTGTGTCCACTGATGGAGCGGTCCTCTCTGACCAGGAGGAGGGCCCACATATGAGTGTGACCTTCTAGGCTGAGCCCAGCCCCACCATGCACCATGTAGAGGATGGTGGGTCCTAGAATACAGGGGGTGGGGAGATAATCCAAAAGGCAGCTCTTATGGAGTCCCATCTCTTCTCCCTTCCGGAGGCAGTTAGGAAGCTGGTATCAAGGGCAAGTGTCACCCCTGTCTTACTGCAATTCGGTCTTTTGTTCATTTAACACTGAACAGGCTGGATTCCAGGAATAGGGTGTGGAGCAGTCAAGAAAGCTGGCTAAGTCCCTGCCCTCACTGGTCCTATGTGCCTCCCTCTAGTTCGATGGGACCTCCCATATATTTTGGCCATCCCTTTGTCTGAACTTATTGGAGATGGGTGTTTGTCGCTTCCAATCAAAAGGGCTCTGACTCACACAGAAGTGGATCCTGGCAGTGGACTGTTCCACCTGTTGGAACTGGCTGAGTCAGGGTGGACTAGGGAGTTGTGAGGACTCTGCCATGTGGGGTTGCAATATTAGTGACCTTCATTGTGTGGTAGGAAATCAGCTCGTAAAAGAATTACCAGCTATTTGTTAGAACTCAGAGAATTGTCCACAAACTCTAGGTGACCTGGTAGAACAATGTCAAAGCATTCTTTACTTTTAGTAAGTTACTGAATTTGATCCATCAAATAACAGACTGATAATAGCTGGGAGGGTTTATAGCTCTGTTAAAAGAATTAATATCTTTCCGCTTGTAGTTAGTTTTTTGAACCTGTTGAACTAGATAAGCAAGTGTCTTGAGGCTACAACCTTAAAGTTAGTGCCCTGATTGCACGCTGGCTATCTGGGAAGAATCAGGGAAACTTGTTGCTCTCAAATGGATTCTAAGCAACTATGTCTCTGTTTGGGACTCTCGTAAATGCACATTTGGATGAGTAGTGAAGCCGAGACCGCAGTCACATGGCAGAGAAGAGGAGCGTGGCCTCTTTTCTCCAGCCTGTTGTTCTTCAAACTCAGGGACTGAAGCCAACAGGCTTTGATTCAGGGAGATAAACAGACTCCCCAACTTTAGTATCAAGAAACGGATACTACAAAAGTGAGGTCTAAATTCAAAAACGAAATTTTGACAAGATTCCTGGTGTTGACTACTGGTAAATTGTGTCCCCCCCACTGTCCTCCCTGCCCTTTCCAGGCAATTGATAGGCCCAACGGACAAGGGACTTAAAGGAGTTGCCCCGCGGGAAGCGCCAGGCCTGGAGGACAGAGACCTGTGCCTCTCAGTCCTTAGAGCAGCCCGCAGTCCACAGTCCCGACACAAACCCACAGCCGTGTGCTGTAGCTTTGTAGTGGAAGCCTCCTCGATCCTCCTGTGAGTTTTGGTGCTGAATAGCACTGGGATGAGGAAGTCCTCCCAGGGGTAGAACCCAGGGCAGCAGACAGGTGTCTGTGCAAGTGAGTGGCCCAACAGAATACTGATGATGCTCTCCCCCGGTGACTCGGGCCGTGTTGCTTTCCCTCAGCTGCACCCTGAGAGTGCAAGCCCTGTTCTCTTTTACTTCCATGACCCTTGGATAATGAGCTCAGGCAAGCGTGCTGCTAGTCACTGACGCTGCAAAGGAGGCACAGTCAGCCACGCTCCAGAGGAGGAATCCGCGTTCCCCAGAGAACCTAGCTTGGAAATCACTGGCCTCTGGATTTGGCAGCTGGATGGGCCTTTAAGTTTTCTCCTATAGGGAAAGGATTAACTTTGGAGGAAATGAGAAGCCATGTGCAAAAATAATAATACCTAATGCTTATTGGATTCTTGGTGTGTGCCAGGAGCTGGTCTAAGGCTGTATGTTTATGACTCATTTAATTTTTCCAGCTATCCTGGGAGGTATTCTAATTTTTTTCATTTTACACAGGCAATTAAGTATCTTGCCTGAAGCTGAGCCGAGATTTGAATCTGTGGTGGGGGTTCTTGGCCTCTCTACCGCATGTCTTTTGCAGGTAACTTGACTTTGCTGGATTTTGCTTTTTCTTCTTCCCTCCTCCGACTACTGCACCTTCTTATCAGCCCATCCCTACTGACTGATAACTGCCATACCACAAGCAGGATAGATTAAAGAGTTCTGACAGATGTCTACCCCATGAAAACATCACTGCAATTCAGATAAGGGCCATATCACCCTCGGCCCAAATGTTCCTCGTGCCTCTATAATCCACCCATTTTCCCTTTCCGTCCCGATCCCCAGATGACCACTGATCTCATTTCTGTCATTATACATGTTTGCACTTTTGAGAATTTTGTCAATAATTGGAATCATAGAGCATATATTCTTTTATTGTCTGCCTTCTTTTACTCGGCACAATTATTCTGAGATACACCCAGGGTGCTAAATGCATCGATGACTTGTTCCTTTTTATTTCTGACTATATTTCATTGCATGGATGCTCCTGTGTATAGTGGGATACACGGCAGTGCAGGCATAGATCCCATGTGGAGCTCTGGTTTTTGTGGGGACATTTACTTTAAATCAATATCTAGGAGTATAAAGGCTGGGTTGTATAGTAAGCGAAGGCTTAACTAAAAAAACACAAAAAACTGCTTCCCAGTTTTCCTAGTCATTTGTTCTATTTTACACGTTCATTAACGATGTCTGAGAGTTCTGGTTGTTCCATATTCTCACCGTCACTTTATATGACCAGTCTTTTTAACATTAGCCATTCTCATGGGCATGCAGAGACATTTCATTGTTGTTGTAAGGGGTGCTTTGCTAATGAATAATGAAGAGTGTTGAACTTCTTTTTAGGTACTTATTTTCTATATAAATTTATTTTGTTTTGCTTGGAGAAATTTTGTCCCTTTTATTTAGATTAAGTAGTTTTATATTATTAGTCCTAGTCCTTCCCTCTAGAGTTGGCTTCATTTTCTCCAAAAGGTTATTTCAGAAATTAGAACACAAATCAAGGAGATGCAGATGATTTAGTAGATAGGGCACAAGTTTAGAAATAATCAGCAGTAGCTGGACTCAGGTTCTGGCTCTGCAATGGAGCTAGTGAACCTCTCTTCTCCACGCATTTCCACGAAGAATAAGTGAAACATTCTTTCTAAATAAGTGGCATCACCAGGGTACATGTGAAATTTACTAAATGTAGAATATAAAGGTCTTAACACAGTAACTAAGAAAATGCCGTGAAGGCTATGTTAACCAGTTTGATGAAAATACTTCAAATTGCATATAAAACCAGCACATTGTACCCCATGATCGCATTAACATACACAGCTATGATTTAATAAAAATAAACAAATAAATAAATAAGTGGCATCAGACAATGAGAATAACCCTCGCTAAGATTATGTTCTAAAACAAGAGGCTACTTATAAGGTTTTTGATTGTAAGAATAATTAGAATCCCCTCCTTGCCAGGTATTCATGTGAAATAATATCTGGAGTGGCATTCTATCATTTTTGTCTCTTCTTCCCTTCTGTACATATAATATACACACTCTGCAAAAGAAGTTTGTCGCACAGAAAACACACCGGCCATGCTTCACTGATATCACACCTGCTCTGGTCCTCGTCTCTCACCGGGGCTGGGGAACCCTCTGATCTGGACATGCTTATTCTTCAGGCATCCTGTTTTCATCCCTTTCGGAGTTTCTCCTTGTTTAGATCTTGTTTAAGTAGTAAAAACAATGGTCATTTCAAGGTACATCATTTTTTAAAGCAATGGCTGAGAATTCCCGGTCTCTGTGTGCAGGAGGGGCTTAAAGATGCCGATGGGCAAATCAGTTAACAGGAGGCTTGTTTTCCTCCCGTGGGCAAAGCGTGGCAGCAGCTCTCAGTTCTCTGCTGTTGGGCTGAGAGTGTCCATGGGGGCTGAGCTGCCATTGCTGTGTGCTTGGAGGAGGAAGGACAGAGGTGGGACAGTAGGGCCATAGCACTGCCCCTGGCTCTGTGACAGGTAAAAAGCAGCTTCCAGACAGGGCTCAACCTGAAGAAAGACTCGCCTGTTGTGCAGGAATTATTCTCTCTAGGACATGCTTCAGATATTACGGCTGGCTGCAGAAGCTCGGGATTCCACAGCTTCCCTGCTTCAGGCCCTGTCCGTGTGAGCCACAGAAGCCCCGTGCTGGCACAGAGCGATGCCCAGTCACAGCGGTTGGGAGTTTTCTTCCTAGTTTCGTTTTCTACACACTCAAACAGGTATTGGGGCCACCTTTCCCAGCTCCTCTGAGGTGGACGCCTCCGTTGGTTTCACCTACCTTCTCTCCCCTCCTCCCAGCTCATCCTTCCTGCCTCCAGCTCCTCTGAGGCTCTTTCCCTCATCCTCATCCTGGAGGAACCTGATGGGGGCTTTGGAGAGATGCCGAAGGGCCCGTGGAATATCACAGCCTTATGGAAGGGCCCGTGGAATATCACAGCCTTATGGAAGGGCCTGTGGAATATCACAGCCTTATGGAAGAGCCTGTGGAATATCATAACCTTATGGAAGGGCCCGTGGAATATCACAGCCTATGGAAGGGCCCGTGGAATATCACGACCTTATGGAAGAGCCCGTGGAATATCATAACCTTATGGAAGGGCCCGTGGAATATCACAGCCTTATGGAAGGGCCTGTGGAATATCATGACCTTATGGAAGGTCCCATGGAATATCACGACCTTGTGAAAAGGAGGCATGGCCTCCCAGTGTTTTAGGGCGTGGGCCTTTCGTGTAGAACTTCAGTACTCCCAATCAGAGCATATGTGACCAGACCGCATTGGACCAGCCAATGAGGTCTCTCTCTCACTACGTGGAAGCCTTCTAGTCCCTTCCGTGGAGAAACTGGTAACAACAAGCCCACAGTAGATTACCAACAGCACTGGGAGGAGATGCTGCAATAAACCCAGGGCCCCACAGGAGGCCACGGACAGACTGGCTTGCACTCAAGTGCTAACAGCCCCGCCAAGAAGCAGGGACTAGGGGAGCGCCCCGGACTGGGACGCCACGTCTCCGCTCTTTCCCCAGCCAGCAAGAACAGTCTTCCTGGAATGGCTCCCTCCTACCTCCAGTCCTCTCCGCACTTAAAACCTTCCGGGAACCTTCCTTCCTGCCCAAACCCCTTTCTGACAAATGAATGGATTGAGAAATCACCCTTTGCGGAAACCTCAAGGCCTTACTTTCAAACACAGTAATTAGAAAACAAAACAAAACATGAAATTATTTTATAGAGCAAAGTATGAACCCAAGAAAAAATACAGGGTTTCAGACATATAGGAGAGCCGGATGTCGGAGGGGGCTTGCAGAGGGCCCAGTGTGTGCCGGGCGCTGACACTTACCGTATCCCCTTCAATCCTCGCATGGTTCTTTGGAGTAAGGGGCACAGTCCTCAGTTGGTAGAGAAAGGATAGAGGCGCCTAAGCCTGGAGAATTTATCTCACATGACACAGCGATGTGTAAGGACCTGGGATTCTCTCGTGAGTCCATGTGACTTCCGAAGCTCGTGGATTTCTCACCGTGCTCTCTCGAGCTTTTCCCATACGCTGTGTGCATCATGTCCCCACCAGTACCCCATGCGCCCCACAGGACCCGCCCCTCTCATCTCCAGCCCTGTGTTCATCACACCCTGAGCCTGTGGGGTGCTTGCGTTTTTGCCATTCTCTAGATTTGTCCCGAACCAATTCCTGAGCCCAGCTGGGACAACCCTTTGAGGAAGTGCATCTTCCCTTTCCTTCTCTCTGGGACTCCTGCCTGGTCTCCTGAGGGGCCATGGGTCTCTGGGGAGGACGGCTCCCTCCTCACCCTGCTGACACCATGAAGAGA
>CAUYON010083202.1:0-14398 GCA_963573935.1 Arctocebus calabarensis
CTTCAATCCTACATCCTATAAAACACAAAAATCTACTCAGAATGCATCATACAAAAACTACAAAAGTTATGGAGGAAGGCAAAGATTTTTTTTTTTTTTGGAGACATAACCTCAAGTATCACCCTGGGTAGGGTGCCATGATATCACAGTTTACAGCAACCTCCAACTCCTCAGCTTAGGCGATTCTCATGCCTCAAGAGTCATGGAGGAGAAGCTCAAGTACAGTGAGAGGGTGGCGTAAGAGGTCCTGGTCTCAGTAGGACAGTGTCTGGGGCAAGAGCTAAAGGACCTGCACCAGCTAAGGAGAGGGAGGAACTATTCCACTCTGAGAACTGCATGAGCAGAGGCCCCCGGGCAGGAGGGCTGCTGGGTCCATAGAGCACCTGTTTCCAAACCAAGTCGGACTGGATTGTGGAAACAGGTGCAATATGGCCAGCTCCCCTTTTAAAAATAGAATATAATAGAACAGTTAATATCAGTACGTTTCTAATATGTACTGGTTAATGAAATTGTGATTCTGGTTATATGTGTGCTATGTACAAAGTCTTAATCCGGATAAGCTAATTGTTCTAACAAATGAACACGTGCTTCACACCAGAAAGGCTTATGTCTAGGTGCTGTCATGGCCTGATGCCACCTTGTGGCAGCAGGGAGTATGGAACTCTGTTCCACAGGGTCAGTTGGGCGCTGAACCTCCTCCTCCTCCTGTCTCTGCCATCCTTGGGACTTCAGCCTTTGCTTTGCTTGGTGATTTTTCTCCATCCATATGCCTAAGTAATGTGGTTTGTGTGACATCATGTGCTGATGCAGGTTCATTCTTAACCCCACGCTGTCACAGTGAATATGCCACAGTGTTAGTACATATTCTGATGCTGGGCATTTGGGTGGTTTTAGCATTTTGCTATTATTACATCTTCACTGCTGTTTGAAATGTTCTTGTTTGCCTCTTACGAGCGCATGAGCAAAAGTTTCTCCTGGGCACTGTTTGCAAACTGGAGGTCAGTCATCTTTGGGTCATAAAATGACTAGCATTTTCCTTTTTAAGTAAATGGAAAGGAATTAAATAGAGATTAAAAAAAAAACTTATTAGCATGCTTTATACATGAGAGGGTTTCGTGGTTCATTTCCTTCTGTACATAGTACATATGTGTGTGTGTGTGTACTGAGTCCTGATAGGAAATGTGTTTCCTTCCATGGGTCATAGGGGAAAAAATGCGTAAAAGCCACTTTTCTGAAGTATATACCTAGGAGAGGAATTGCCAGATCATGCATGCTCAACTTGATAAAATTTGCACCAGATTATTTACTAAGGTCATCAAGCCATCAACTGAGACTCAAACCAGCAGTAGCCGAGAGCATGCCAAAGGACACAGTCCCACTCTCTGTCTCCTGTGAGCCATGGCTCTCTGCCCCTTCCCCATCTGCCAAGGCCCCCATTCTCCAGAAGGTGCATCCGATTACCCCAGCTGCCACCCTTATGGAGACTGTGTCACCCTGTATAGTCTTGCTGTGTCTGCACAAAGCTCCCCATCTTTGCTGTGTTCTGCAGCACACATGCCCTGGTCCCTTGGGTACACACTGACTTCCTCTCTTCTGCCAGGAAGAGCGGCTAAAGCTCCCAATTCTCTCTGAAGAGCAAGTGATCATGGAGGCTGTGTCTGAGCACCCCGTTGTCATCGTGTGTGGTGAGACTGGCAGTGGGAAGACCACGCAGGTGCCCCAGTTTCTCTATGAGGCGGGCTACAGCAGGTAGGGGTCACTGTGGGTCCCTCGATGACAGCACAGCTCCCTGCTCCCCAAAGGTCTTTAAAGCCTGGGATCTGAGACATCAGATAAGCCACTTTACCTCCTTGGACCTCAGTGTCTTCATCGGTGAAATGGGGATGATACTAGCTCCTGCTTTATAGGATTATGTGGATTAATGAGTGAGTTTGCACAAAACTCTCTGATCAATTCTTGGCTCGGACAGTGATGTATTAGCTGTTGTCACCATGTAGCCTCCTGAGTGTCTGAGTCCTCAGGACTCACCGTAGGGTCGTGCTCACAGCTGTGATTTATTATAGGAAAAGGACATGGGATGCAATCATTGGAGGGAAAAGTACCTGGGGTGGCTCTGGGGACTAGGCTTAAGCTTCTTGAATCCTCTCTTAGTAGATTTGAAGGGGACAGTCTTGATTCCCCTGGTAACTAGTTGTCACAACAGTTGTAGGATGTCATCCACCAAGGAAGCATGTTAGAGACTCAGGGCACTGGTTTTATTAGGGTAACCTAAGCCTGCTCTGCGTGGCAAAACCCCAAATCCCAAATGCCTAAAGGAAAGCAGATGTTTGGCATAAGCTATGTACAAACAGCCCGGCCAGAGTGAACTCCACCAGGAGGAGACCCTCCTAGACCAAGTTCAGATGCCCATCAATAGCCCTACCCACAGCAGCCTTTCTGGAAGGGCAGCCTCAGGCCTGTAGCATGGACAGTCATGCTGAGCTGGGAACCTGCCATCACCCCCAGTCATTGAGACACCTGCCTGGACAATATAGTAAGACCCCCATCTCTAGAACAAATGTTTTTTACAAATTAGCCAGGCATGATAGTACCCAGCTGTAGTCCCAGCTACACAGGAGTCTGAGGCAGGAGCATCATTTGAGCCCAGGAGTTCAAAGTTACAGAGAGTTGTGATCAGGCCACTATACTCCAGCCTGGACACAGAGTGAGACTCTATCTCTAAAAAAATAAACAAAAGTATCTTGAACAGTGCAAAGGCAAACTAAATACTAACTAAAGATTCTTTTGTAAATTTAAATTTTCTTAATTTTTCTTAATGAACATTGATGTGGTTCAGAATTCAAAAATTACAAATCTATTTATAGTGAAGCAAGATTTTCTTCCCCTGTGCCAGCTACTCTGTACCCCCTACCATCACTCCCCCTTAGCATGCCATAAATCCATTTTTTATATATCTTTTCTGAGATATTCTGTGCAAATAGCTTTTTCTCTTTTTTGCCCAGTTGCTGACATGTTCAACATGCTATTCTGCACTTTGCTTTCTTTTTCCCATTCATTTCTGAGTTTTGAAATGATTCTAGATGAAAGAAGAGTTGCAGAGATAGTCCAGACGGTTCCAGTCCTTCCTTGCCTATTGTACCCTGGTGTTCACAGTTGTCATAGCTAAGGAATCCGCACTGGGACATCACTGTCATCCAAACTCAGGCTTTCTTTGCAGTTCTCTAGTCTGTCCCCTGGCATCCTTTTTCTGTACAGGTGGATACTACCATGCCTGGCTAATTTGTAAAAAACATTTATTCTAGAGATGGGGTCATACTATATTGCCCAGGCAGGTCTCTCAATGACTCGGGGTGATGGCTGGTTCCCAGCTCAGCATGAGTGTCCATGCCACAGGCCTGAGGCTGCCCTCCCCGGAAAGACTGCTGGTGGATAGGGCCATTGGTGGGCATCTGAACTTGGTCTGGGAGGGTCTCACTCTGGCTAGGGTGTTTGTACATAGGCCCCCACATTGCATTCTGTGTCCTCGCGCTTCTCCTGTTAGGATTTACCTGAGAAATGTTTCCCAGTCGCATGTCAAGGGCTGCCTCACTCCCTTCTGCAGCTGTCTGATAACTGTGCCACTATGAATGTCCACCCAACAAACACCCAATGTGGGCTTTTGGGCTTTGTCCCTCACTGTTAAAAGTGATGCTAGCTGGGCAAGGTGTCTCACACCTGTAATCCTAGCACTCTGGGAAGCTGAGGCAGGTGGATTGCCTGAGCCCAGGAGTTTGAGATCAGCTTGAACAAGAGTGAGACCACGTCTCTCCTAAAACTAGAAAAAACTAACCAAGCGTTGTGGTGGGCACTTATAGTCCCAGCTACTCAGGAGGATCACTTGAGCCCAAGAGTTGGAGGTTGCTGTGAGCTTTTACTCCACCCAGGTGACAGAGTGAAGCTCTGTCTCAGAAAAGTGATGCTGCTTGGCACTGTCCACTTCCTAAGTCCTGCGGCACCCAGGCCAGGGCTGGGTCAGGACAGTAACTCCTGCTGTGAGACTGCAGGGAGCTGTGGGGTGGACAGGTGGGGCCGAGCACTGCTGATGTGTCCTGTTCTTCCTCCCCCAGTGACAATAGCATCATCGGCGTCACAGAGCCCCGCCGAGTGGCCGCAGTGGCCATGTCCCAGCGAGTGGCCAAAGAGATGAACCTGTCACAGCGGTGAGTGTTCTGCCTCCCAAGGAGAGGTCCTTGCTGTATCCTTGCCCAGAGACAGCTGTGATTTACTTGTTAGCTTCCAAGGAGGGAGCGAGCAACACCCATGATGAAGGGCGGGGAGAGAGTATTACCCCCGCATCCAAGTGCTGACGATTGCCGAGCAGAGGTCTCCTGTGTGCCCAGCAGGGAGCAGCAGGGCAGGGATGAAACTAACCAGGACCTCAGTTCACATCAGGTGACCTTATGCATCTGGACTCTCCCTCCCCACAATCGTTTAACAGCCAGTCTCAGATGTCTTATTTAATCCTCAGCATTTCTCTGTGTAGGTCTGAAAGACTTTTTTCCTTTTAAGACAAAGGCTCTTTGAAACACAGCTGCGATGCTCTTAATGTAGCTGATGAGTATGTAGTACCCCCGAATGTTCGGTCCATTTGTAGGTCTCCCTGGTGTCAGTATGTCCTAGCTAACTTTTGTACAGTCACTTGTTTAAACCTTGTGTGCAGCTGGCCTGGCTCCTTGGTCAGCAGTAATGGCTCCCTCACCCTTTTCTCTGGAGACCAGGGTTTTGGAGGTGAGAGCAGCTTAGGGAGGTGTCTAGGTCTTCCTTGGGGTCGCTGGTGGGGGCTCCCCACCCAGTAGGGGCAGTGTGCTCCACTGCTACCCTTGGATTGGCCCTGTGGTTGCAGCCCTATTTGGCCAGCGTTCTGGAGACCCACCTGCCCTGAGCTGACGTCCATCTTCACAGGGTCGTCTCCTACCAGATCCGGTATGAAGGAAATGTAACTGAAGACACCAGAATCAAGTTCATGACAGATGGTGTGTTGCTCAAGGAAATCCAGAAGGTTAGTTTTTGGCCTTAAGTCACAAAGCAAGGCCAGTGAGGATGGAGCTAGAGCATTAGGGTGTCAGCCATGATGTCAGTAGCCAATGTGCCACTGTGTGACTTGGGAGAGTTACTTAACCTCTCTGAGCTCAATTTCTTTTCTTTTCGGTAGAGTACTATGGCATCACAGCTCACAGCAACCTCAAATTCTTGGGCTTAAGTGATTCTTTTGCCTCAGCCTCTCAAGTAGCTGGGACTACAAACGCCTGCCACAACACCTAGCTATTTTTTGATTATAATTGTCATTGTTTGGCAGGCCTGGGCTGGGTTCGAAAGCTCCAGCTCTGGTGTATGTGGCTGGTGCCTTAGCCGCTGAGCTACAGGCCCTCATTCATATGTCACCCTTGGTAGAATGCTATGGTGTCATAGCTCACAGCAACCTCAAACTCTTAGGCTTAAGCAATTCTCTTGCCTCAGCCTCCCAAGTAGCTAGGACTACAGACGCCCACCACAATGCCCGGCTATTTTGTTGTTGTTGTTGTTGGGGTTGTCATTGTTGTTTTAGCTGGCCCTGGCCGGGTTCAAACCCTCCAGCCTTGGTGTATGTGGCTGGTGCTGTAACCGCTGTACACAGGCGCTGAGCTGAGCTTAGTTTCTAGACTGGCACACTGGGGCCTTCCTCATGGGATCATTATGGTGCAGAAGTCATACGATGCATGAGAATAGCTTGTACAATGCCCAGTATCTAGTAGGTACTCATTAAATAATAGTTTCCCCCAGGCCAAGAGTGCAGGGTCTGTGCCAGCTACCAAGAAGCCCCTCAAGTGGAAGTTTTGGTACATGAAGAGACAGGGGGGCTCGAGCCTGGGAAGTTGACCTCATCGGCTGCCCTCCACTCTCCAGGACTTCCTGCTGCTGAGGTACAAGGTGGTGATCATCGATGAAGCCCACGAGAGGAGCGTGTACACGGACATCCTCATTGGCCTCCTGTCCCGCATCGTGTCCCTCCGGGCAAAGGTAACGCAGGAGGCGGGAGATGCTGGGGAGCCCAGGCCCCTCTGTACCCCAGGCTACTGCTGCGAGAGTGTTAGACAGGGTCCCCTGGGCTGTGTGACTCCTCTCCCCAGGGGCATCCTTCTCTCCATCCAAAAGATGGAGGCTCAAGTAGGGAGCTGATGCTTGGCCAGGTTTTGGGGTCCATGGGCCCAGCCACTCCTTATTTTCCCTGCAGTCTGAGATGGGCTCCCCAGAACCCGACACCAGCCTCTCCCACCCCCTAAACCAGGCAAAAGTGGGTGACAAGCCTGCTAAGTGGAGTGGGTGGCATCCTGTCTGGACCCTCCTTGTGAGGAGAGAGGCCAGTGCCCCGGGCATGCTTTGTGCCAGGTCACTCCAGGCCCAGGAGTGACAGCAAAGGAGATGCCATCCTGTCCCAGTACTAACACCCTCCTGGGGCTTCCATGACTTGGACAGAGCTAGGTGGGGGGTACAGGGGGTGTCAGGGAGGGTCATTGAAGACCTCAGGGCAAGGGGATTATGGGCAGAGAGCTGAAGGGTGAAGAGCCTTCCCAGGGAGAAGAGAGGAGGTGCAGAGGGCCCAGGGAGAGAGGTGTCTGCCTGCTGTCTGTCTGCTTGTTTCCTTGGTAACAAGCTGCACTAAGACATTATTCCTGCACCGTGTAAGTGACCCATTCAAAGTTACAGTTCAGTGGATTTATATCCATTCACACGGTTGTCCAACCACCACTGCAATCAATTTTAGAACATTTTCATCACCCCAGAAAGAAACCCTGCACCAGTAACTGTCACCCTCCCATCTCTAGCTAACCATAAGCCCTCTTCCTGACTATGGATGTGTCTGTTCTGGACCTTTCATGTAAAAGGAATCATGCACTCTGTGGCCTTTTGTGTTGGCCTCTTCCATTCAGCATCATGTTTTCAAGGGTCATCCAACTGTGGAGCAAATCAGAACGCACTTCCCCTGCATGGACAGGGCACATTTTATTTTTCCATCCGTCAGTGGATGGACATGTGGGCTGCTGTGAGTGTAATGCAGGTCTCTGTGTAGACATGTTTCATTCTTTCTCGGTATAGACAGAAGTGGAACTGCTGGTCACGTGGTGACTGCACCTGACCCTTTTAGCCTCTTGCCAGACTGTTCTCTGCAGCAGTGGCAGAGCTCCCTTTACTGTCCCGCTGTTTCCATGTCCTGGCCAATATGTGTTACTTTTCCATTTGTATTCTAGCCATGCTCATAGGTGTGGGGTGTTAGTCTTGTCTGGGTCTTGGTGTATGTCCTCTGGCGAATATCAGGGTGCCTGGCATGTTGTCCAGAGAGTGAAGCCATAAGAGCCCACAGGCTGCAGGTGGAGACAGTTGTCATGGGACCCAAGGGGCCCTGTGATCAGGGCTGTGCTTCTGACCTTCCCTTTCACCCAACATTCTTTAGCTTTTGAGTTTGGGGTTCACTAGCAGCAAAAGGCAGCCTAGGCTTGGGCAGAGCCCAGCAAGAGGCCCATCAGCACAGAGTGAACTAGGACCAGGGAACCCCACATGCACCCAAGGAATCTGGCTGCTCCTCCCTAGACCTCAGGGACAGATGGACATCAGTGGGAGCTAACGAAGGCTACTCATGCTGTGCCTTTGGATTAGGGGCCCCATCTCAGCTGTCCAGCCTCACGTTGCATGATCAACCTGACTAGAGACTGGAAAGACCCCCTTGAGCAAGCCACTGCCCTGGGAGAGGCAGATCTTACTGTCAACTCCCTCCTTCCAAGGGGTCTTGGCAATCAGAAAGGGGGCAGAGGTGATGCTGCAGGGAAGCAGAACCCCTGTCCCACGCTGTCATCACTCTTCTGGCCTCACCTGATGACTGGACCTGTCCTCCACAGAGGCACCTGCCACTGAAGCTGCTCATCATGTCAGCCACACTGCGGGTGGAGGACTTCACCCAGAACCAGCGGCTCTTTGCTCAGCCTCCACCAGTGATCAAGGTAGTGCCCAGGCGAAGTCTCAGCCCTGTCTGAGCCTTGGTGGCACAGGGATGCCCAGGTGTCAGGGTGGCTCCTGGGAGAGCTCACTTTGTCATGTGAAGATTGACAGTGTGTTGAAAGGCATGAAAACCTCAACTTGGAAAGATCTGGAAAAGGGAGGGATCCTGGGCCAAAACTCTCCTCCCCACCCTACCCCCACATGCCTTCACCTCCATGGACATCTTATAGGTTGAATCCAGGCAGTTCCCGGTGACAGTACATTTTAACAAAAGGACGCCACTGGAAGACTACAGTGGCGAGTGCTTCCGGAAGGTCTGTAAGATCCACAGGATGTTGCCTGCAGGTGAGGCCTTGGCCAGAGGGAAGGGGAGAGGGATATCTCCCACTCTGAAGCCACACATGATGGCAATACAGGTCGAGGGGACCCAGGTTCTTGGCTGGTCTCATAGTGGTACAGAATAGTGCCTTGTCTTTCTGTGCCTTAGTTTCCTCACTGGTTCCATCGTGTTCGGAGCACCTGCCCTGCCTTATTCTTCCCAAAACTCTGCAGTTTCTGTGATTAACTGGAGAAAGGAGTTTACCTTCTGTCCACAAAGCCCAAGCAGGAGCTGGTGGGCACAGGTGTCCCAGGCATGGGACAGGTGAACAGGTGCATCTGCCTGAGGTCTTCCATGTGCCCACAGCACTTGCTCAGTTACTTACCAGCTGTTGATATTTCAATTGACCCCACCAGGCAGTGTGGCTCATGCCTGCAATCCTAGTACCTTGGGAGGCCAAGGCGGGTAGATTGCCTGAGCTCAGGAATTCAATCCCAGCCTGAGTAACAGTGAGACCCCATCTCTAAAAACAGCTGAGCATTGTGATGGGTGCCTGTAGTTGCAGCTACTCAGGAGGCTGAGGCAAGAGGATCACTTGAGCCCAAGAGTTTGAGGTTACAGTGAGCTATGACGCCATGGCACTCTACCGAGGGTGACAAAATGAGACTATGACTCAAAAAATAAATAAATAAATTGACTCAACCTTCACTGGGCAAATAGATTGTAATAATTTCTAGCTGGAGACTCTTATCTTCCAAAGCTAGGCCGAGGCTGTCCTTCTGTGTTAGAAAGGCAGAGAGTATTAGCTGCTTCTGCCAGGCCGGACCTTGTCCTTTGAGGAAGCTGAGATTCACTGCTTTGTGATGCTCTGTCCTTGGCCCACTTAAGGCATCTCAGTGTCCCAGGCCTCATGGCCACTCTGAGAGATTATGCACTGGTAAGAGGCTAAGTGGGGAGTTGGGCAGCAGGCCTCCAGCCTTGGGCAGGAGCCGTGCTCTTGTGTACGTACCAGTGTCCATCTGGACACCTGTTCTCAGTGCCAGGTCCTGCAGTCACTGTGTCAAACCCCCTCCTTGCAGCACCATCAGTCTGGGAAGAACTGCTTCTCACTTGTCCATGTCTGTGCCATCCTGGGCTCTCAGGGCTTGGCAGGTACTTGTTGCTAAGGAAATGCTTGCTAAGTGACTGACAGATAACCGAGGGACCTGGGTCTCTCCGCAGGTGGCATCCTGGTGTTTCTGACAGGGCAGGCTGAGGTGCATGCACTGTGCCGCCGGCTCAGGAAGGCCTTCCCCCCTCCCAGGGCCTGGCCACAAGGTAAACAGCTCCCAGATGTCCATGACCAGCACTGGGCCCTGAGCAGCCAGGCCTGACCCTGTAGCCGCTTTGCCTGCCTTCCCCTCCCCACCCCTCGGATAAATGACCTTGCCCTAGACAACAAAAGCATAGTACTGGCAGCCAGCACCAACCGCAGGTGTCTTTCTCCCCAATCTGTTCACCATTCTAGAAAAAGAAGATGAGAAAGACTCAGTAGAAGAAATGCGGAAGTTTAAGAAGTCTCGGGCAAGGGCCAAGAAGGCGAGGGCTGAGGTATGTGGAGGGCTCACGGGGCGGTCTGGGCTATCCAGTGGCACCTTCCAGGACCATGGCCCATGTGACTGCTTAGTTTTAATTGTAATTGGAATGAAATTATTCTCAATAATTCCGTGGTAGCTCACGGCTGTAATTCTAGCTCTCTGGGAGGTGAAGGTGAATGGGTTGCTTGAGTTCAGTTGGATACCTTGAGCTAAGGAATTTGAGAACAGCCTGAGCAAGAGCAAGACCCCATCTCTACTAAAAATAGAAAAACTAGCCAGGCTTTGTGGTAGGCACCTGCAGTTCCCACTACTCAGAGGCTGAGGCAGACGGATCACCTAAGGCCAGGAGTTTGAGCTATGAGCTATGATGATTCCATGGTTCTCTACCTAGAGCAGTGGTTCTCAACCTCCCTAGTGCCATGCCCTTTAATACAGTTCCTATGGGTTGCGACCCACAGGTTAAGAACCACTTACCTAGAAAGACAGAGTGAGACCCTGTCTCCTAAATAAATGAATAAATAATAAATAAATAAAAATAGGGCAGCATCTATGGCTCAGTGGATAGGACGCTGGCCCCACATACCGAGGGTGGTGGGTTCAAACCCAGCCCTGTGCGAATGGCAACAAAAAAATAGCCGGGCGTTGTAGCAGACGCCTGTAGTCCCAACTGCTCGGGAGGCTGAGACAAGAGAATCGCTTAAGCCCAGGAGTTGGAGGTTGCTGTGAGCTGTGCGACGCCACAGCATTCTACCGAGGGCAATAAAGTGAGACTCTGTCTCTACAAAAAAAAAAGTAAATAAATTAAATAAATAAATAAAAATTCAGTTTCTTGGTCACCCCAGACCCAATGGGGCTGCTGGTAGCCATATTGGACAACGCAGGTCTGCGACACTCTCCCACAGAAGGGAGCCCTGCTGAACAGTGCAGCAGTGGAGGCTGCTGGGTGGATGATGATTTGAAACACATTCAGAGGAAGCTTCTGGAAGGCTAAGCCCTGAGCACTTGTGCGGGGCCTGAAAGGAACCCCAACAGGGCCAGCAGACTCCAGATACTTGCTGAAGAAGCAGGACGGTCTATTTCCAGAGTATAAGCACAGGCTGGGCCAGCAGAGCCTGGCCTAGGGCGTCTGCTGACGGTGGTGTGGATTGGTAGTTGCTCTCCGAAGCTCCTGTCGCACTAACAGGGGTCCCAGGCATCATGGGGTCTTTCCATGTGCTGGCTGACAGTCTTCCCGACAGCCCATGAGATAAGTGTAAGTCTTATGAGAGTCTTCGGTTTTTAGGTGAGAAAACTAAGGCAGAAGGGGGTTAAGTGGCCTGCCCTGGGGTATGTGGCCTGGGGGTGGTAGAGGCGGGCTTCTACACAATTGGATTTGTTCTCCTGCACGTGACGTGTCTTCACATCTGGGTTCACCTGTAGCCGTGGTGTTGCTGTCTTGTTGACCCTAGGCATTGCCCCAGATCAACTTGGACCATTACTCTGTGCTGCCGGCAGGCGAACGTGATGAGGACAGAGAGGCGGAAATGGACGATGAAGAGGGCGCCTTGGGTTCTGATCTCGATCTGGACCTGGGGGATGACGGGGCAGATGGAGGTGTGCCCTGATGGGGCTCCAGGCCCCCACATTTCTTGGGTTCATTTCCTCACCCCCACCACACACCAGGCCCTGGGGAGACAGCCAAGAAGTAACGAAAGTTCTGCCCTTGAGGATGTGCTGAGAGCCCCTCTGTCTCTTGCTGTGGTGTGAGCCCCACGGGAGCTGGATTATGGGTTACAGCCACTGTGCTGTGGTGCTCTCAGATACTTGCTGTGTTGAGCATAATAGGGGCCCTGGGGGCTTGCCCAGCTCTAGTGAGCACTTGAGCCCTGCTGTGTCCAGCCCAGGGTCATGCAGGGCAGCTGAGGGCACCCCATGCCTGCTCAGTCTGCCCCTCTAGTGATGTTGCTAGGACACATGGGGCAAGGCTGGGCCTAGGCTCTCCCAGAGAGGAGACTCTGTAGCATGGCAGGACTTTAGATCTGGATCAGGGCAGTAGAGATGAGAGAGCCTTTAGGAGCCTCTTGACAGACCCTCCGGCTTGATGCACCTGCTGAGGGTGGAGCCCCAAGCAGGGGGCTGGTATAGGAGCCTCTCTGCCAGAGCAGGGTTTTGGGCAGCTGAGGCTCCTCCCTGTGGGCATCTGTCCCAACAGGGGTGTCAGCAGCCCCTGCTTTCCTTCCAGGTGAGCAGCCCAACACCTCTCTCCCCCTCCACGTGCTCCCGCTCTACTCCCTGCTGGCTCCCGAGAAGCAGGCACAGGTAACCATGCTGGTGCTCTGGGGCGCCTCCTAAGGGCACGGCAGTGGGACCTGGCCAAGCCCTGGGTCATTCTTCCCATCCGCTGTTTGTCCAACACTCGAACATTTTTGAGAGACTATCACGGTCTTGTTGAAGGTCAGAAAACCCTTCTAGTGTGTATGCCCAGGAGCACCGTGGCCTGGTCAGGCAATGGCTTGACCTTTCCCCCTCACAGCCCATCCCACTGATCAGCTGTGCCCCTGCCCCACAATTTTTCCTGAGTCTGGGATATTCTGGCCACTTCTCCCCTCCTAGGTCTTTAAGCCTCCCCCAGAGGGGACACGGCTGTGTGTTGTGGCCACCAACGTGGCCGAAACATCCCTGACCATCCCTGGTATCAAGTATGTGGTGGACTGCGGGAAGGTAAAGAAGCGCTACTATGACCGTGTCACCGGTGTGTCCTCCTTCTGTGTCACTTGGGTTTCCCAGGCATCTGCTGACCAGCGGGCAGGTCGGGCAGGCCGGACAGAGCCCGGCCACTGCTACAGGTGGGTTACCCTGGCTCCCTTCTGTCAACAGTGGGCAGGAAAGGCCAGCTGTCCCCTCCCCCCTCTGCTTGCTTGCACTCAGATGCTCATTGTTATTTTATTCTGCTACTTAAGTCAGGCCTCATCTTTTTGGCTACTTTTATTTTGCTAACAGCTTAATCGAAGTGTAATCACATACCATGAAACAGACTATTTTGAAGTGTGTATCGTGTATTCCCAGGGTTGTGGGCCACTGTGATGAAAATGTTCTAAAATACTAAAATTCACTAAAACTGTACACTTTATTTATTTTTCTTTCTTTTTTGAGATAGGGTCTTACTATGTCACCCTCAATAGACTGCCATGGCATCATGGCTCACAGCAATCTCCAACTCTTGGGCTTAAGCAATTCTCTTGCCTCAGCTCCCAAGTAGCTGGGACTACAGGTGCCCACCACAACGCCTGGCTATATTTTGGTTGCAGTTGTCATTGTTTAGCTAGCCTGGGCTGGGTTCCAACCTGCCAGCCTGGGTATAAGTGGCTGTCACCGTAACCTACGTGCAGCGAGCACTTTATGGCCTTTTGAGTGTAACTTTTGGCACTCGGCATAATGAGTTTTCACGGTTCATCCATGTTGAAGCATGTGTCCGCCCTTCATTCTTTCTGGTGGCCGGATTATCTTCCACTGTCTTATTTGTCCATTCATCAGACAGTGGACAGTTGGGCAGTTTCTGCCTTTTTGCTGTCATGCATGGTGCTATCCTGGACACTCATGTACAAGTATTTGTTGGACATTCCATTTTTATTTTTCATACCTAGGTGGGGAATTGCAGCTCTGGGTTTGACTTTTGAGGAGGTATCAAACCATTTCAGGGCAGCTGCGCCATTTTACATTTTCTCCAGCAATGAATGAGGGTTTCATTTCTCTGCATCCTCAACATTGCTTACTGTTTTCAGTATGTCGTGCTTTTAGTTTCCATACCCCAGTGGCCAGTGATACTGAGCATCTTTTCTTATACTTGGACATTTATCTGTCTTTTTGGAGAACTGTTCAGATCTTTTATACGCATTTTTAATTAGATTATTTGTCTTTTGTTGATTTGTGAGAGTTCTTCGTGTGATCTGGATGTTAGATGCTTCTTAGATGTGTCATTGGTGAATATTTCCTCTCAGTATGTGTGCTGTTATTTTTATTTATTTATTTATTTATTTTTTGCATTGGGGCTGGGTTTGAACCTGCCACCTCCCGACATATGGTGCCGGTGCCCTCCTCCTTTGAGCTACAGGCGCCTCCCTTGTGCTGTTATTTTTAATAGCTTTATTGCTGTTCTTTTCAACAGTATTATTATTATTAAATAGATTAATCTTATTTTATTAATCCCCGAATTGCAAATTTTTATTATTTTTTTTGTACAGCCACTAATTTCTTCTGTTCTTCTCAGCCTTGGTCTAAACCTGTGGTCAAGTCAGACCAAATTGTTTGTGACGGGTGCCACCTGTGGCTCATCAAGTAGGGCGCCAGCTCAATATACCAAAGGTGGCGGGTTCAAACCTGGCCTCGGCTGAACTGCAAAACAGAAAAATAGCGGGGCATTGTAGCAGGCGCCTGTCATCCTAACTACTCAGGAGGCTGAGGCAAGAGAATCGCCTAAGCCCAGGAGTTGGAGGTTGCTGTGAGCAGTGTGACG
>CAUYON010083203.1:0-21805 GCA_963573935.1 Arctocebus calabarensis
ACCTGAGCTGGTGGATTTGAATCCAACCCGGGCCCGCCAAACAACGATGGCTGCAACCAAAAAAAAAAAAAAAAAAATGGCCAGGCGTTGTGGTGGGCGTCTGTAGTCCCAGCTACTTGGGAGGTGGAGGCAGGAGACTCGCTTGAGTCCAGGAATTGGAGGTTTCTGTGAGCTGTGATGCCACAGCACTCTATCCAGGGTGACAGCTTGAGGCTCTGTCTCAAAAAAAAAAAAAAAAAAAAGAAGCAGAGAATGTACTTAAAACATACATAGCAAATGACTCATAAGCAGGATACATTTTTACACTTACACTTAGATTTTAAAAAAAAAGACAATCCAATATTTTAAAAGATGGGCAAGAGATTCCAATAGATATGTCACAAAAGAAGGTATCCAAATGGTCAATAACATGAAAAGGTACAAATTCAAGTTAAAACCATAAATAAATACTACTGTATACTTTCCAGAATGGTTAAACAACAAAATTGACAATAGTATGTAAGAACATGTAACAACTGAATTCTCAAGTGCGGCTGTTGGAGCAGTTTGGTCAACTATTTTAGAAGCCTCTAAGGCAGTGATTTTCAACCTTACTAAATGCTGTGACCCTTTTATACAGTTCCTCATGTTGTGGTGACCCCAACCATAAAATTATTTTCGTTGCTACCTCATAATTGTAATTTTGCTACTGTTATGAATCATAATATAAATATCTGATATGCAGGATGGTCTTAGGTGACCCCTGTAAAAGGGTCTCTCATGCCTCAAAAGGGTCATGACCCACAGGTTGAGAACCACTGCTCTAAGGCAACTAATAAATCCGAGTATTCTAAGTATATCATTAGCCAGGGATGGTGGTGCACACCTATAGTCCCAGCTACTCGGGAGGCTGAGGCAGAAGGATCACTTGAACCAAGGAGTTTGAGGCTGTAATGTACTGTATGCATTCTAGCTTGGACAACACAGCAAGACCCCATCTCTAATAAATAAATAAGTGAGTAAATAAATAAATATCCACAAAAATGCCTACTTACAGAAATATATGTACAAGAATGATTAGGGTCATGCTATTTGTAATAGCCCCAAACTGGAAACAACTCAAATGTACATCGAGAATAAAATGCACAAATAAATTGTGAATATATTCCAATAATGGAATACTATCCAATAATAAAAATGAATAAGCTTCTACAAGAACCAAACAGATGAATTGCAACCAGAATGAGGTTGAGCTAAAGAAGCCAGACACCAAAGATCATAGATGTTCTGATTCTACTTAACATAAAATTCATACTGAAGCAAAGCAACTCTGTGATGACAGGAGTCAGAGTGATGTTATCTTTGTCAAGGGTCACGAGCAGAGGCAAGCAGAGCATTGCTGTGGAGTGGCTTATGTTCTCTTTCTCAGTGGATGGGATTATATTGCTGTGTCCACTTTGTGAAAATTCATGGGGGTGTATACTCAACATTTGTGTACTCTTCTGTGTGTCTGTTATGTTTCAATAAAAACAGTTCAACTTAAAAATAAACAAGAACAAATGGCTGTTGAAGTACACGTGAGGTCGCCACAGTAAGAAGTTATGAGTAATTTTTTAAAAAAGCTTACTACTTTTTCATAGCAATGTCTCCTGGGTTTTCAAGATTGCATTTAGATCAATAATGACTGGAGACATGTAGATGAGGCATTAAGTTGGGAAAGTCAATTAAAAACATTAGGCTTAACTATCTCAGCGGAATAAAAACCATGTGTGAGAAGCTCTCAGCCAATATCATACTCAATGTTGAAAAACTGAGATCAATGAAAAGGCAAGGATGCTTACATTTGCCACTTTTACTTAATATAGTGCTAGAATTCCTAGCTAGAGAAATTATGAAAGAAAAAGAAATAAAAGTCATAGCAACTGGAAATGGAGAAATAAAATTATCTCAGTTTGCAGATTACATGATTTTATATGTGGAAAACTCTAAAGATTCAATAAAAAACAAACCCTATGAGAACTAATAAATGAATTCACCAAAGTTGCAGAATACAAAAGCAACACACAAAAATCAATTGCATTTCTATACACAAGAAATAAACACTTCAAAAAGGAAGTTCTATTGGAAAAAGAATCTGAATAGACAATTTTCAACGAAGACATTCAAATGGTCAGCAGCTATATAAAATAAATGCTCAACATTACTAATCATCAGGGAAATCAAAATCAAAATCACAAGAAAATATCTCCCCATATCCATTGGAATGGCTACCATCAAAAGTATTGGCAAGGATGTAGAGCAAAGGAAACCCTGGTATACTACATATATATTATAGAAAACAGTTTGAAACTTAAAAATTTAAAGCTAGAACTGCCATATGACCTGGCAATCCCTCTGCTGGTTATACACTCAAAGGAAATGAAATTGGTATCTTGTAGAAATATCTGTGCTCTTTATATTTACCTGGATGGGGTTAAAACACATTCTTCTTAGTAAAGTATCACAAGAATGGAAAAGCAAGTATCCAATGTACTCGATCCTAATATGAAACCAGTAGATAAACAACTACATGCCCACATCAAAGCACAACTAAATTCAAGTGTGGGGAGGAGGCAGGGGCAGGGGACTGGTAAACTCTTACCTGATGTGCCCACTGTAAGGGTAGACAGCACAATCCTGAGTGAAGGGCTCAATCACAACCTGAACTATACCTAAGAAATGCAAGCAATGTGACATAATCATTTGTACCCTCATATCAATCTGAGATATTTTAAAGAGGCTATCACCATCAAAAATGAAATAAGAAAAATAAATGTTAGGGTAAAATGATAACAGTAAATATTTCTAGGTGGTGAGTGCACTCGGGGGGTTTGTTTGTGTGTGTGCATTTCTATAATCTTCAAACTTTTACTTGAATGTTTAATACTATTCTTAATCAAAAGAAAGATTTTTCAGAAAAATCGGTCATTTGTGTCCTGGCCCTATTTCTTTTCTGCTTCAAGCGAGAATCTCATTTCTTCAGTTATAATGGAAACTGAACGTCTCTAAGCGTGAATTGCACTCATGGTCCTCACCCTACGGTATGACCCCACGGGCTGGGAGAGTTACTTTGTTAGTAATGACAGTTCCACTGTAACTCCACTGACAGTTCCAAAGTAACTCTCCTAGCCCAGTGGAACTGACAGTAATGACAGTAACTAACAATAATAATTATGGAGTACTACTCAGCCATAAAAAATGGTGGTCTAATATCAACCCGGGTGGAACTGGAGACCATCTTTCTACGTCAAGCATCACAGAATGAAAACACAAACACCACGTGTACTCATACTAAATTGGATCTAATTGATCAACATTATGGGCTTATATGGAAGTAAAACTCAATGAAAATAAAGCAGGTGGGAAGGGGAAGAAAAGATGGGTAAATTCACACCTAAATGTCTATCTGAATATGCTTTTTTGAGACAGAAAGGGATGCTGGTATAGGTAGGATATGAAAATTTGCATATAATCATGGGTCCACCCTTTCCCTGGTGGTAGGTAATACATGAATCAGAAGTGCCTGTGGTTAAAAGTTTGACACTGTCCGGTAGCAACAAGATTAAAATGGTGGAAACAGCAAAGGTCACCTCTCCATAACACGGCACCATGGGTTTTTGGTTTGTTTTTTTTTTGCAAAACCCCTTGGCTATGCTCCTGAAATCTACTTTTGAGACAGAAATCTGGCTTTCAGTACATGCGTGTGTCCACGTGTCCATTGGGCTCAGCTTCCCCGTATCACTGTCCATCAATTGAGAGAGTGAATTGCCTTTCTTTTTACCACTCTCCTTCCCACACCCCACCTTCCCTGTCCACCTGGGAACTGTGACCTTAGCATTTTGCCGGCTAAGCAGACAAAACAGTGGTTTAATTAGTGCAGTTAGAAAGCCCAGGGCTAACAGGAGCTGAGGGATATGTAATGAACATTCTGCATGTTCTGGATGATCTTTTCTTGCCAAAAAGCTGTCCCTCTCCCACCTAGTCAAAGGGAGCGGCTGGCTGCTCGGTCCCCGGTGTGTGTATAGTTAATTACAGCAGTGACTGGGGCGCTAGACAGACCCATGGCTTCCGAGAAAGAAGGCACAGCCCTGTGGGCTCTGGGGAGGACAAGCAGGTATTTGAAGCAGAAAGTACCAGGTCTAAAACCAAACCCTGCAAAGGAAAAGGGAATGAGCAAAACAAAGACACTGAGAAAACAACCAAATATTGGACTGTTCTTTCTCTTTGCTGGGTAATGTGCCACCTCAGTGTTCCTATTTGGGCTGGGAGAGTTCGTTTGTTAGTATGACAGTAACCAACAATAGCAATTATTATCCAAAATGTTACTTTAAAAATAAGAAATTAGAGCACTTCCCAAGGTAATTCCTTGGAGTTCAGAAAATACGGACCCAGTTGGGTTAGAGACCACATCTGCCTCCGTTCCCAGGAGCTCCATCTTATAGCAGTTCTTTTATGGTGGTGGTTTTGGAGAAAGCAATGCTTTTCTCTCTTCCCTATTTTATTCTTTACAGTTGTCCTCAGACAATTAACCTTAGATTTTATACCATCTTGGATTTGTCTAGTCTGTGTGTAAATCTGTCTTCTCCAGTCATGTTAAAAATTCCTTAACAACAGGGATTCTTTTCTTTTCTTTTTTTGAGACAGAATTTTACTCTGTCACCCTCAGTAGAGTGCCATGATGTCATCATAGCTCACAGCAACCTCAAACTCTTGGGCTCAAGGGATCCTCTTGCCTCAGCCTCCTGAGATGTTAGGGATTCTAATCTAAACTTTCCTTGAAATTGTATTGCCTCGGCACCCAAACAGACACATGTACGTGTAACCTAAACAGTTCCTGTTGATTGAATCGAAAAGATTTGGGCAAGTCACGTAATTTCTTGAGTCTGGCATGAATTAAAAATATGAGGCTCCTTTGTTCAAAAAGGGAATTTAAAAAATTTCCCTTAAAAATACTAAAATAAAAACTATATTCCTCTCCTCTGTGGTCTCTGTTGGAGTAACAGTGTTTTTTTTGTTTGGTTTTTGTTTTGTTTTTGTCTTTAAGACCATTCTAAGTAAAGAAAAATTAAAATTTTAAATAATTAGTGTAACTTTTTTCTGTTTGAATTTTTAGTATACCATGGCCGTTTTGAACACAAATGTGTAAGTGTTTCAATTTGAGGAGTCACCAAGATGACACGCTCCCTATTTCCGAGCTAACACGTGTGTGTGTTCCTTTCTAACCAGAGCAGTGTCAACACTGCACCCAACTGTTTTCACTGCACTTTTCTTTTTTAATAATTTTATTAAATCATAATTGTGTACATTGGTGCAATCATGGGGCACAATGTGCTTACTTCATATACAATCAGAAATATTTTGATCGTACTGTTGAACACAGCCTTCATGGCATGTTCTTAATCACTATACGAAGAGGCCAATTAGTGGGATCACTCCTACGGTGCATCTTAGCAGGGTACTGGAGAAACTTATTAAATGTAGAATGTCAATGTCTTCACTGCACTTCTCGCTGCCTGAATTCTGCCAACATCTCTGCCTTGGGCCTACAGATGACGAGGGAACATGAAAAGGAAAATGAGCCGGTGCTTGTCCAGTTTTTCCCTTTCCTTCTGTGGCATCCTTTTAGCATAAGCAGTTGAAGCAACACAAGCAAGACCAGAGACGGCAGGGTTTCCTGGTTGTTCGTGTTTCTTAGAGCGTCAGCACCTTTCCACGCTCCAAGCCAGGCTTACGTTAATCACGTCTCAAGTTTCAGGGCTTCCAGGGCCTCCACTTGCTGAGTCATGGGTGAACACGCTTTTGCCTTGTGCTTGCCTTGAGCTTCCTGCATTCCCATGCAGGGTGGGACTGCTGGAATTCTGTGCCTGTGGGGCTTCTGGTAGGCCCTGTGTAAATGGGGTGGCAGGAAGCAGAGACATGTATACTGCTCGAGTGCTGCACAAATTCAGAGAGGAAATGGTGACGATTCCAAGACAGCAACAAGGGAACATTAAACGGAGCACAGGGCCCTGTGTGACTGTGTAGGTCACAGGCTCAAGAATATGGACACTGCAATAACAGAAAGCTCCAAGAGAAGCTGTTATTCGAGAGATGCATACCCTAAAATCCCTGACTTCACCATTCTGAATGCCATCTATCCATGTAATAAAATTGTGCTGGTATTCCATAAATGTACACACAGGGCAAGTGATGTTTCCCCACAGAAATTTACCAACAGTGCATGGGGTACCCATGAGGAAAGCCCACAAAACTACCCTGACATATTATTTTTCTTGGTTCAGAGACCAAGAGTTACAAACCCTGCCCAGTCTGTCCCCACTCCTCTGACCCCAAGCCTGGTATCTCCACTTGCCTAAAGCCATCCCAGCCTTCAGTGAGTAGAACGTGGGCCCCATCTGCAGGGCCGGTGGCCTTCAGGAGCACATGCTTTAGAAATACCAAAAGGTCAAAGGTAAAAAAGGGATAACCTCAAGCATCTCGAATATTTTCTGAATAAAGCAATACACAAATTAATGACTAAAAGAATGAACTATCTGATGGAAAGGAGCTCTTGTATTAGTACAAAAATCAGTAATAGATCTCTGTTGGCTTTTGTGAAAACTCTGAGAATAGTCAGAAAAACTCTGAGAATAGTCCGAAATGGGAAAAAAAAAAAAAGACTCTGAGAATAGTCAGAAAACTCTGAAAATAGTGTGAAAACTCTGAGAATAGTCCGAAACGGAAAAAAAAAGACTCTAGAAAAATCAAAGTTGTACCAAAAAAGGGAATATCACCTTAACACGATATTTGCCTCAGTATCCAACTACATACTCAAAGATCGTAGATTTTGATCATTGACTTTAAAACATGGTGATCTCACTATTGGAAGAGCTTCAGAGAGGTAAATAAAGAGATTTGAATAGCCACCTGCCATAACACAAAGCTAGTAGGATCTGTTTAATATTGCTGAATTTACAAATAAAAGAAAAAACATATTCTTTAGAAACATGAAGGTATGATTTTAACAAAGGCGTTAAAATAGTGTTTGAGCAGGTTTAGAAAGTGGGGATGGACTGAGGAGAAATATAAACTGATGGGCATTACTTTTGAATAATGTATTACTTTGATAAACATTTTAATAATCATACAAATTTAAAATAATGGAATAGAATAACAAGGACTTATGTGGAGAGTTATTGAAAGCTTTATAACATGTTACTCAGTCAAAAGGCAAGTAAGACTCCATGTTATGATTATATATTTTTTTATCTTCAAAAGGAAAACTCTGGCCTAACATCCATCCCGCCTGTAATCCTAGGCAGGTGGATTGCCTGAGCTCACGTGTTCAAGACCAGCCTGAGCAAGATCAAGATCCCCGTCTCTAAAAATAGCCAGGCATTGTGGTGGGTGCCTATAGACCCAGCTACTCAGGAGGCTGAGGCAAGAGTATCACTTGAACCCCAAGAATTTGAGTTTACTGTGAGCTATGATTCCATGGCACTTTACCCGAGATGACAGAGAAAAAAACCACTCTACCCTGTCTGTGCTCACTGGTGACTGGTATTTCTAGAGAAGCGATCATAAGAACTCTCTTCTTCCTGTGTTACTGAACTACAGTGTTTAAATCTTGTTTGCAATGAGTTCTTATATATTTGGCCTATAAAATAAAATAACCTTTAAAAATATTTTAAAGAACACATAAAACCAGATATGACTACGTGGGCAGATCTGGGGTTGGCTCAGGTATGTCCTATTATACTTTATAAACCACCACAATCGGTGGGTTGTCTCCATCCCCAGCACCAACAGGTGTTTTGCAAAATGAGCCTTTTATATTCTGAGAGCTGAGAATAGCTATTAGAGAGGTAACTTTCATTAATATTCAACAAACACAAACAAGCTCCATTTCTGGCCAAGTGGTATAGCAGGTATAGTGGAAATACTAAGACACAGCTGAAATGATCCCCATCAGTATTGAATGGGGCATGGTGTCATAGAAGAAGCTCCCCTTTCTTCTTAGTATCAGAACACACGTTTAATTCAGGATGGCAGCACACCTAGCTAAAAGACCCCATTTTCCAGGCTTTCTTGCAGCTAGGCAATGAAAAATTGCTGGAAGAGGGCTGATTTAGCCTAGGGAAGATTTTTTTCCCCTCTCTTGCTTCTCCTTTGCCAGTCGGGGACATGGATGTGATGGCTGATGCTCCAGAAGCCATTTTGGACCACGAGAAAAGGTTGTGTCCAGAGCCCAGACAGAAGACAAAGAAAAATGATAGGACCATGGGTCCTTGATCACACCATGCACCTACTTTTAACTGGTAACTGGAACTTTTGCTTGTGAGAAAAATTCATTTCTATCCTGCTTATGCTATTGTCACTTTGTACAAGTTTTCTGCTGTACACAGCCACGTCTCTGCCTAAGTGACAGTGTGACTTTGGCTGCTGACTCTCTCATTTTCTAAAGCAGTCCTCTGAGGGTAGAGAAGCATATAAACCAAAAAATAAATTGTCTGAGGAAGAGTTTTAAATTGGGATAAGCATAAAATTATATTATACCTCAAGTTCCAGAATAGCAATAGAATAAATTCCTCCTTTATTTTCCAGTGGTAGATTGTTCTGACAAGTGTTTATTCCCGCAGGTTCCACCTTCTGTATAGCTTATCTGCAGCCTCCCCACACTGGATTAAGATAGAGATGTGTGTGCAGGAAATCTTAACTCAGACAGTATCATCGGCAACAGCAAGAAAAGAGAATCTCTTACAAATGCACATCATGAAGTTCTCCATGATCCAGTGTAATTGAGCCGCAGAATCATCTTCAGGTTCATTATCCAGTCTATTGTAAAGCCCTTGGGCCTCAGGGGCCCATGGTAGAAATGAAGTCCATTCACATCCACAGTTGTCTGGTGCCCATTCTTCCTACCTGGGTAAGGGCCCAATGTCTCTCCACCTTGCCCCTGTTTCCCAAGTGGGCTCAGGAACACAGCCAACCCCAGGCACACTCAGCTCAGCTCAGTACGACCACTGACCTTCAGGAGACCTCCGCTCCCTTGAGAGCATGCAGTCTTGGGTGGTGCTTCCCCACAGGGTCTCAGGCAGAATGGGGGGTGAATGGAAGGAATAGAAGGTGCCAGGATGAGAGCTGGGGGCCTCCTCCACTGTTGCTGAGTGTCCTGAGCTGTCAGTTGGACCTGGACATGCCCCTGCACCCCTCCCCCTCTGCCCACACCTCTGTCTCTGTGGAGATCACACCAAGCACCCAGAACCGATTTAGGTGATGGACTGAAAGCAGGGCCCCCATTTCCCTGCCCATCTGTGCTGTCTCTCCTGGACTTTGTCTCACTTCTCCTTCTTCTTTCCCTTTTTCAAGCAGCAAACAGAGCCCTCCTTATCAGCCACCTGTATCATGACTGAGGGAACCTGGAGCAACAGCAACCCGAGAACACCTTCCGCTGAGCCCCACCCGTACTGGCTGCAGCACCGAAAGGAGCTTCTGCTCTGTCCCCTGGCCCAGAGCAACTATTCTTCGTCAGGGGGGATAGCTGGGTCTTATTCTTCTTGGCCTACTTTGTGTCTTACAGATGCCTGGTACATAGCCAGGTTTCCTGGAAGAAGAGGGAGGGGAGGGAGGGAAGGAGGAAGAAAGCAGGGGGTCTGGGGAAGTGAGGTCTGAATGTTCTTACGAACTCTACTGGGTAGAAATCTACAAGTCACATGCAATGTTGCAGGAAGCAAGAGAACATCAAAGTCAACACAGTGATTGTTGACTCAATGATTAAACCCTCAATGATTAAACCGTGATCTATTACTACCAAGAGGGCCAGGAAGACACCTCTTTTGCTTTATTGCTAGATTTTAAATATTTTTTCTTGATATTTTGATAAACTGACTTTTCCTTACTTCCTCAGACCACTTTTTTGTCAGGTTCCTCTTCTACATGGCTCTCAATGTTGGTGTAACATTGCATCAGGTAGTCTTTATTGCATGAGGTAGTCTTGGCGGGGTGCAAGCAGAGGCGATTTTATTTCATTCCCCATTAGATTTGCTTTGTTGAATAGTTCTTTCCTGCCTTTGGTTGAAATATGACAGACCCTGCAATTTTTCCAGGCACACATGTAGATAATAAAAAGTTCAGTACTTTCTCATATCAAATTTCAAACTCTCATCTAATTTAAAATTTCTTGCTTCTCCCAGCTGGTTTCTGCCTCAGGCTTGAAATCCTGCAGCGGAGAGAAGGTTCTGAGTAAGTGTGTTCTGTTTTTTCACTCACTAGCTCTTCTACTTACTAATGTCTGTCTCGGGCCCTTCTGGGGACAGGCACAGAGGGCAAGAAGGGAAAGAGGGCCAGAAACTCTTGCTCCCTATCCAGAATAGTGGTATTGAGAGCTTGTGTAGTGAGAATAAGATGGAGGTAATCAGGCCAGGGCCAAGAAGACACAAACTGAGCTGGCTGGTTTAGGTCCTGCCTGACCTTCACCTCGTATCTCCCATCCTTGCTGTCTCGTAATTTCAGCTTTAACCTAAAAGTGTGTATCTTGTTCCAAACCCCCCCCCCCAAAATGTGTATCTTGAGGTATCTTGAGTAGTATAGTACAATTGATTTAGGAGATTAACTTTAACTTTTGAATTAAAATGCTGTTTTGAATCACGGGTAATGCCAGTTATTGTTTATTATGGGTCATGAGTTCTGCTGATTATTACTGTTTCAGATCTTGTTTAAGATAAGGGTTAACATGGTTTTTGCTTTGAACTTTGATGTATAAAACTGTAGTTTTGGACATGAAAGTCAGAACAGTCTTGGAGAGACTGTACTCAACTGTTTTCCTGAATTTCTGGTTTCAAACAATAAAGCTAGTTGAACCTAATTCTCATCTCTGCATTTGGTGGACAGTGGCAAGCGGCCAGGCTGTCTTCATCGGTAACAGACTCTACCCATGCTTTCCCTACACGTGGCAGAGGATCAGAGTGACCGTCTCTGATGGAATGACGTGTGGGCCTCGGCCTCCTGCTTTTCTTGGGCTAGTCCTGCGAAGTCCAGTACAATTGCAGCCAGTCACAGGTGGCTCTTCAAATTAAATAATATGAAATGAAACATAAAGGCACATTACTACAAACGAGTTACTGAAACATTGTTTTGTCTTCTCCTTCTAGCCCTGCACAAGCTTCCCTCTTCATTTCACCTCAGGGAGGAAGAGCCCGTAGTGGAACTTGGGGAAAGGCAGAAGCCCAGGGGCAGGGTGTCCACCTGGCACAGAGCATGTGCCATCGCCGAGAGTTCTCTTGATAGTACTGCTGTAGGCTGGGGGTTCTCAACCTCAGCACTGCTGACGTCTGGGGTGCTAGTTGTGAGGACTGTCCTGTACACTGGGGGATGTTCTCTACAATTCTGTGCTGGTAGCTTGTCCCCTCCCTCAACTGTGACAGACAGCCATGTCTCGGGCATTGCCAAATGTCCCCTGCTTGAGGACCACTTGCCCTAGAGCCCTTCCCGAGTGATGCCATCAGTTCTCATGGCTCCCAGCTCTGTGCCTCTTGACCTGCTCTCTTGCTTGATCCTCAGCCCCGTATATCCAACAGGCAGCTGCATTATAAATCCTGTGAACTGAAAAAACCCAAGATCTATATATTTAAAGAAGAGAGCTTTATTTGTCATTAAGGGTTACAGCCTGCATGTGGCCTCTGATGGGGCGGGGGGAGCATAACCTCCAGCAGAAATGCTTACAACGGTTCTCAACCTGTGGGTCATGACCCCTTTGGGGTCAAACAACCCTTTCACAGGCTCACCTAAGACAGTCCTGCATATCAGATATTTATATTACAATTCATAATAGTATCAAAATTACAGTTAAGAAGTAGCAACAAAAATCATTTTATGGTTGGGGTCACCACAACATGAGGAACTGGATTAAAGGGTTGTGGCATTATGAAGGTTGAGAACCACTGGAGCAGGTACTTCCGTGAGGTGAGAGGGAAAAGGAATTTACACTAAATGGGTCACTGAGTATATATATTCCACAAGTTATGGGAGGAGCGTTGTATATTCATGGAGGGGGGATGTGTGCATCTGTGATAAGCAAACATACATGTTACATGCGTCCTATGTGAAGACTCTTAACATTTAAATGAATTACAGTCAGGCCTTATACATCAAAAGGTGTTTTCAGGACATAAGGAAAGTCCATACACGACCCCTATAAACCAGGCAGAAGTAGTTACGGTTTATGGACCAGGGGTTAATTATTTCAACATTGCTTATCTTGATACCATTTCTTGCTTAGCTGCTAGAGACAAAGAAAAATCTTATAGCAGTTAGAATGTAGCTTATTCTTTAAGTGTTGGGGACTAGCTTTAAGTCCTGTTTATGATTTGGTATCTTATTGCCACAAAGAGTCTGTTTTATTAATCTTATAGTCTTTATTTTAACATCAATGCCAGTGAGCTGTTGCATCTAAAAGGGATGGGGTGTAATGAAACAGGTACAATTTCCTGTCCTGTCCTGACCAGGAACTTTGTTTTTAAGGTTTCTCTGGAAGCCCCGGCCAAAAGGGGTCGGTTCTGTTGTTAGAGGGCTTCTGTTCCCAGCATTCACACTCTCTCACCACCCAAACATTCTATTTTGTTTACAAGAATATTTACTTGCTTACAGATATTTTTGTATTATTTATGATCATGCAGAAAGATTTCAAGGACCGATCCTTTATTTCTGCCATCCTCCTTTTAAATTGTTTTTCAAATTTTTAAACATTTAGTGAATTTATTCTTTAAATTGTGGGAAAATACACATAGGGCACACTTTATGATCGTACACATTTTTAAGTTTACGGTCCAGTCGTGTAAGTACTACTTAACCATTTATAAATTTACTGTCTAATAGTGTTGCGTTGCTCTGCAACCCATGTCCAGAAAGCTAAACATCTTGCAAAACTGAAACTCTGTACCCATTATACACTAACTCTCATTCACTCTGGTCCCTGGAACCACCATTCTGCTTTCTGTCTCTTCGATTTTGACCACTCTAGGAACCTCATCCAAATGGAATCATACAATATTTATCTTTTTGTGTCTGTATTATTTCACTGAGCACATCTTCAAAGTTCATCCATCTTGTAGCATATGCCAGAATTTCTCTCCTTTTTAAGGCTAAATAATATTCCCTTGTATGTACATACCACATTTTGTTTATCCATTCATCTTGGGTTGCTTCCATCTTTTAGATGTTATGAATACATCTGCTATTCAGGGGTGTGCAATTATATGCCCACACCCCTGCTTTCAATTCTGGTATACACTAGAAGCAGAATTGTTGGATCATGAGGTATTTCCATGTTTAATTTTTTTGAGAAACTATCATACTGTTTTCTACAGAGAATGCATCATTTTATATTCCCACCAAGAGTACAGAAGGATCCCAGTTTCTCCACATCCTCTCCAACATTTGTACTTTTCTGTTTTTTCAAAAGAAGCTGTCTTATTATGTTCAGGCTGCTATCACAAAATGCCATAACTAATCTGGGGTTTCCAGGTTATTTGATAAGAGAAAAACCCTGATAACAAAACTTAGAATTGTCCTGAATAAGCCAATGAAGGCAAAGACAAGGTGTCCGGTCCTGTCTGACAACTAGAATCAGATGCCCAATGAGCCATATGGGTATCTGTTTTGTTCCTAGGGAGAGAGCAAAAGGAAGATGCTATCACACATCAAGAACTCCAGACATGAAGGTTCTGGAGCTGGCTGACTCAGCTGGCGACAAGTTCAGATCCCCAGGTTCAAGTCTCAGCTTTGCTTAGTTTCCTTCTTGGAGCTTCAGTTTCTGGTGGCTGCCTCTGCCCTATTGGTAAAGTTCAGATCAGACATTTCAGCACACTAAAATCATGAGTATCTAAACAAAGGGGTTAAAATTTCAGACATATGCCACAACTGGCCTGAAAAAAGTTTGGAGGAACACCTGACTTTGGTCCCCAGCTCTCCTCACCAGGGCCCCACTCTCGCTGTGAGTCTGGCCTGAGGCAGGCTCCCCCTGGACTCTCAGCCCCTATTCATCAGATACAAGATGTTTCTTGACTGTGAAATCTCAACTGCACTGTAGGAACTTGTGAGTAGGTTGGGAGAAAAGACAATGATTCTTTCCACAAACAATTGAATATCTATTCTGGACAATTCTGTGCTTGGTACTATACACACAGGGATGCAGAAGAGGCTACTGTCCCCTAAGTCAGAGAGTACAGTCAACACATTCTCGCTCCCTCCCTAGCCAGCTCCCCTGTCTGGATAGTCTGGGGAATAGAAACCTACCTTTGCTTCATTCTGAATTAACGATAAATTACTGGTCTGGGAGAGGGTGAGAAGAAAGTGATATCTCTTTAATTTTTAATGCAAATTTACAAGCACATTGAAGATGATTTTTCCCTTTTGCATACCAGCTGTCAAGTAACCACACAGGCAGGTGGTTCAATGGGCCACCAGGCACCTTCCTGGGTCTGAATCTGGCCAAAGTCCCTGGAAGCCGCGGCTGCGCAGAGTCCCATCCTCAAGTTTCTCTTGCTGTCGTCTCTTGTCAGCTGCGGTCAGTCCTGTAAGTCTTGCCAAGAAGTAGTTGCAAAATAGGAGGCATGTTTATCTTACCCCTGGGTAGAAAAATCAATTCAATGCTTGTTGGAGAAACTTCATCTGGGATGAGATCAGGGAGGCAGGCATTTCAGTCCTTATCCTTATTTTGTCTTCTTATGTTTTCTACCAACACACACAGGGAGGCATCTGCGTCAGTACCTAGAGCCGACAGCCTCTTTCCCTATTTTGAGTTCAAGGATAGAGGGAGGGAGTCGGCAAACTTTGCATCAGATAAAGAAGGAAGTTCCCTCGAGAGCCTTGCCATCTTCCAGAGCATCACTCTCCTTTCCTAGGTGCAGACAGGACCTCTGTGTGGCTCAGATATCTGCACCACGTCAGACTGAGTCAGGCCAGAACAAGGGGTCCTCTTCCCTAGCAGAGATCTAAAAATGTGTGCAAACGTCCCGATAATATATGTAGATCTTGCTGATGTCCAAAACAAGTGTGATGCCACTTTTTTAAATTTTGTTTTGTTTTACTCTCTACATACTTTTTAACCTTTAGCTCATATCATGATCGCGTGACAGAATTTGGAATTCTTATGCCCTCCATCAGAAACCTGAGGGGCAATGACTGATTCAGGCAGCTCTCCTTGGAGAAGTGGCCTAGAGGAAGAGGTCTGCCTCCTTCACTGGACCACGCAACCCAACAACGCAAATGTCAACTCAAGAGACACAGTCAGAGGCAGTTTACTCACTTCCCTAGCAAAGGGACCAATGTTATAAAGTATTTTAACGTCAACCTTCCTTGCATCTGGCTATCCTTGCAATGGGTTAAATTTACTGTAGTTCTCATTCATTCAGTCAGCATTCGTTAACTGCTGAGCAGGTTCTCAGCACAGTGTGTCAGACATCACATGTTCAAAGCTGGTACACTTGAAGGGCTGGTGGGGTTTTACAGACATGACACAGAAACATGTAACAAACACGGTGCTGCATGTAAGATAAGGTGTGAGGAGGTGCCGACTCCTCCATTCCCAAGCTGGGCCAGATGAGTGAGGCTTAAGCAAGAACGTTATTAATGACTGAGCTGAGGAGAGTATTTGGGACATCACTATAACCCCCAGGGACTTTCTTCCTAACCAAGTTAAGACCTCTAAATAAATAAATCTTCACACCAAAAGAGATCTCCAATTCAAATTACAATGGTGAAGTCCAATTAGTATAATTATTACTCCCAGGTCTTGTTCTCACTCACATTGCACAAATTCTTGTTTATACCATGTACATTCCAATAGTTATTTTAATGTATTTCACTGTACTTCTGTCCTTCTTCCATTTCCTCTGGCAAGGATCACATTGCCCCAGCAATATGCTTCCTGCTCCACTCCCCCACCTTTCCTGGCAAAGGGGCTGTCCTCACATCTGTAAGTTGCACAGGTGTGACTCGGGGACTCTGAACGTGGGATCTCTGGAAGTTCAAAAGAATACTGCCCCCACCCCCAGCCCGTCTCAATCCTTCAGGCAACTGTTAAGATTCCGAGTCACATAATTCTTAAGACCCCTCAATTCCCAACGAGCCACATATCCCACACATCTGACCCCCTCAGATTCCTTTCTGAGGAAGCACTAAGCCTATGCTTCTCCTGAGAGTCTCTAGGCAAACTTTCTTTCTGGACTCAGCACAATGATGTAAATCTGAGATCCCCAATACCTTTTTCAGGGAATCCTTCAGCTGTGCCCGCACCTCCATCTTTGTTTGTTTTCTTTTGTTATAACAGAATACCACAGATCAGGTGATTTATAAAGAAATGTGTTTCTCATAGTTCTGAGGCTGGGAAGTCCAATATTAGGTGCTGGCATCTGCCGAGAGACTCTTTGCTGTGTCATAATCTGGCAGAGGGCATCACATGGAGAGAGGGAAAGAGGGCAAGAGCCAGCTCAGATCTCTCTGCCTCTTCTTATAGAGCCACCAGTTCCATCATGGGGGCCCTACTCTGATGACCTTATTAAATCCTAATTACCTCCCAAAGGCCCCATCTCCATATACCATCAACATATAAATATGGGGATTAAGTTTCCAACATATGGAATTTGGGGGACACAAACCATAGCAACCACAAAGGATTTGGGACATTGATTTGGTTAGAAGGCAACTGGTTAGAAGCAACAGAAAACTCATCTCATCCAGTAGTGGCCTAAAACACAAGGATATTTCTTTTTATTAACAAAAAGCCCCAGAGTGGGCAGGCCCAGGCTTAGCTCACTGGCTGCATCATGACATCAAAGACGCAGGCTCAGTCTTCCCACTTCGCCAGCCTCAGGGTTTTGGGTCTGTTCCCCACTTTGATCACAGAATCACTGTAGGAGCTGTGAGCAAGGGTTCTTCACACAACAGGATCCAAAGTTCAAGCACCCTCCTTCCTCAACATGTAGGCAAAAATCGTTGACCAAAGCTCCTTTCCTGCCAGCATACTTCACGTACTAGAATGATCAGGCAGTGGTTGCCATAACTGACTTAGAAAAAGTAGTTCCAATCCTACAGGTTGATCACATTGCCAAATATTCTTCCTGAATACTGAAATTCTATGAGCAAACTACAAATGAGAATAATAGTTGGAAGACAACCAGTAGTGTTAGCTACAGTTGCTTTCTCAATAAGTTATCGAAATACAGCATCATCTAGTATAAATTTAATATTCCACTTAGAGGCTTCATGCCCACGGCTGGCCACAGCTTCTCTGTGGGTGACTTGGGCAGTTACCATGTTCTACAACTCCCTCCACTGCTCTCCTAGGGCATTTCTATCCCTTTTAGTGGAATTTTCTTTAAAAATAGTGTTTTCTTTACTATTTAAAAAAATGATGAGAGAGGCAAGAGAATTGCTTAAGCCCTGGAGTTGGAGGTTGCTGTGAGCTGTGATGCCACAGCACTCTACCCAGGACAACAGCTTGAGGCTCTGTCTCAAAAAAAAAGATGAGAATAAGAAAATACCATTTGGAATTTATTCCATAAAATTAAGGAAGATGATTGGCAGCATTGGTATACTTCTAACTTAATATTATCCCAATGGCTTGGTCATGCAAACTTGGATATAATAGATCCTCTAGTGTGAGCACAGTGTCCCTGAATCTATGCAAGGCAAGTGCGTTAGTAAGCTAATAAAGGATGGCAAAGTCTCTCTCTTTTCAGACATGCTGACTGCCATTTCTACTCCATGTGAAGGACTCTTCCTAGGAGGAGGCAATTACTCCAGATCCCTAATCACTAGGAAAAAAACAACAAATTGTGCCCAGGGTGGGTTAGGGAAGGCTTCAGAGAGAAGATATGATTCTGTTCATCTTAAAGGATGAGTTGGAATTCACTGAAGGTGAGGGAAAAGGGCATCCCAGGCCAGGGAACAAGGCACAGGGCACCAAAGCAAGAACGGCGTGGCAGAGGCCAAGAAGGCAGATGAGGAGCAGATTCTGATGGGTCTTAGCTAATGGGTCTGAGTCCATTTGTGCTGCTGTAACAAAATACTTGAAATTGGGTTATGTATAAAGAACAGAGACTTATTTGTCACACTTCTAGAGAGTGGAAAGTCCAAGGTGAACCTTGATCTTGTGCAAGATCTAGTGAAAGCCTTCTTACTACAGCCTTGAATGGCAGCAGACAGAAGGCAAGAGGGACTAATGCTGTGACCCCGGATGGAGAAGAGCAGAAGAAGGGTGAATGCACTCTAGCAAGCTCTTCTACAACAGCATCAATCCATTCATGAAGGTAGAACCCTCAGGGCCTAAATACCTCCTAATGCCCCCCCTTCCCAAAACTGTTGCCTTAGGAATTAAGTTCCCAGCACCTAAATTTTTGAAGGGGAAAACCCCCTTTCAAACCATAGCATATGTCAAGCTGTAAGTTAAAATTACAAAGAATAGGAGCAATGACATATTCTTGAGAAAGGAAGAGATAGCCAGACTCAGTTATTATGCTTTTCTTGAATGTGCCTAACCTGTGGCAGGATAAATTACAAGTCTCCTAGGTCCAATGTGCACATGACCTTCTGAGGACTGAAGAATTTGTAGCCCTCTATCTATACATGTATTCCAATAAAGACTGCTCAACTAACCATGTCATGATAATTATTTATGGCTGTTTACTGGATGAAAACAGTCTAAATTCCTTGTATCTGAGAAATCATTGGTCACCCTGTTTTAACTTAAAAACAAAACAAGGAAAACTTAACAGAACTATTAAATAACAGGAGGAGCCAAGTTTAGATAGAGTCATGCATAAAATCAATACACTCTAATACTTTATAAATAACATATTCTGAATCCTGGGTTAAAGGAGAGTTGGTGAGAGGCTTGGGGCAATAATATAGAAACAGATAGGGGAAGTGGTTATCCCTGCAAAAATAGTTATAGAAACACAAATGTCTACTGAAAGGCAACAAGTAATTTCATTTACCCACGTAGTCCCATGAAATTGTCACATTTTTTTTTTAGAGTTCAGGACTCTGTGAAGCTGCCCTTTAAAACTTATTATTTTAAAAATGAAAAAGATGCAACAGATGTCTTGCCACTGAAATTGTCTAGGTTAGAGGTGGCAGAGATACCTTCAGTGCTCATGCAAGACCAGTCAATGAAATGCGTGGGGAAGAATTCCAGGACCAAGCTGGGACCAGTAGGGGGGAGTTGGGGAGAAGTAGAGGTGCTGCCACAGGGAAAGAGCAATTAGTGTCCTTGTGGTCACCATTGTTGTCTTGCCTGGCTGAAGTTGTACTCTGGATGATAGGCTTAATCATTACCTGATGAGTCAGTGTAACTCCTCAAGTCCCAGATTGTACCTTACCTTTGAAAAAGAAAAACTCCTAGCTCTCCAAATTGGCTGACATCATTCATCTAATTGACATTTCTTTAAAACACTGACACTCATTTCAAAATAGCAGAAAGAATAGGTCTGTAAAATAGTAAAACAATCAGCACGATCATTTATTGTATGTCTACTGATGCCAACTCTCAGGCTGAGCTCTTTACTGCATTGGCTCATTCTAGTCTTACAACAATCTTATGAATGAAGTGGCATAAGCCCAAATTTGCAGGTGACAAAACATACCACAGAACACTTAAATAAGTTGCCTAAGTCACACAGCTAGAGAGACAGCATTTGAACCCAGGTCTGTCCATCTGCAAAGCCTGATTCCTAACTGCTTCAACACATTTCTTGAATGGGGCAAGAATAGCTATTTAACTCACTGGAGAAAACACATTTAAAAGAAACAAAGTTGGGTGTCCTACCTCATATCTTAAGTACCTTTCATGATGGTATCACATCTTTTAGAATGTAAGGTGGGGCCTTTGTGTGCCAAGCTCCAAGGTATCACAGACCCCAGGAGAATGTCTGACAGAGAATATGTACAGTCGACCATGAGCAAGGGACTCTTAGACTCAACCCCCCTGGGTGTAATTTACTTCCTTTTGCTGAAAACATTAAAGGACCCTCTGACATATGACCACTTTTATCCTTTGGCAGTTTTTGATTCAATTACCCGAAACTGTGAAGCCCAAGTTCCATGGAGAATTTTCTGGCTTACAAGCAAAACAATAGCAAAACGAAAGTGTAGCTGAATCCAGCCAGAATCAGAGTGGGCAGTAACTGTCAGAACAGACCCTACTCACCTTCCTCTGAAAATATATATCACTGAACCAACTCAGAACAGAGGCTAACCCCCTCCCACGGAGGTTTCACACACTTAGCAAGGAGGAAGTCAGAGCTTCTCGTGTCTTTTGCTGGCATGTTTCATCACAAGCCAGGAGTGGTCAAAAGACACAGGGCAGCTCAACCTGTTGGTGATTATTTAACATCTGTAATCAAACAAAACTAATGAAAATAAGCAAACATTCCCATGGCAGACCTCAGCATCTCCACCTCAGGACACTGGGCCAACAGGGTGTGTGAGGGGGAGGAGGGGAGGGACGGGGAGGACTGGGCCTGCGTGGCCAGGAGGGGGCTTGCTAGGGCTAGATTCCGTCTGACGTCCTTACCAGAGATGACTCTTGAATACGATTTCATCATTTTAAGCCCAACTCCCAACCCAAGACCCTTGTCCCTTTAGTGTCCCCCAAGCAGATCAAAGACTGGTTGGGAATGGGACAACTGCTGCTTGTTGTAGAAGAGGCACTGGGATGGAGCACATGAGCAGGGTGTAGACCGGACCGTGAACACTGGCACCTGGCAGGCCAGGGCCTGCAGTGTCCCTTGGTGCAGTGTGTGCTGCTCAGTGGGAGCCCAAGGGAGAACCTGAAATCCCAAGTCCCTATGCTGTTCACTGTGGGCATCAGCTTCTTCTTCTGTAAATTGAGTTGTTTCAAGAACTAACAGAGAATGAGAAGATCACCACTAACTGGCCATGTGATTTGGGAGAAGTAGGGGAAAGGAAGGACGCAGGGAGCTCCTGGCCAATGCGGGCTGGGTCGGGATGTGTTCCCTCTGAGGTCGTGCTGTGCCTGGCTGGGGGGCCATGAGGGAGAGCTGGGGGCTTAGCGGCAACCGCGGCATCTGTCGATCCCATGCTGCTGGTATCGATGGATCCCAGAGAGCTAATGAACAAAGAGAAAAGCTCATTAGGCTTGGCATAAAAATATCAATATAAAACTGCCGCTGATGAAGTTTGCTCACCAATTCTGGTGCACAAGCATTTATTACCGAATGTCATCTAATTCACCACAGCATTAACTAAGCTCCACGGTTGTCCTGCCTGCCGTTGCTCATACACAATCATCACCTGCTCATCACTTAAAACATACAAAAGGCATAAGTGACCTCTAATGAATGAACACATCTAGCCCAGTGCTTCTCTGCTTCTTAGATGTTTTATTCTTAATTACCCACACCATGAAATTTTAATACCATAGGTAAGTGCACATCTGTACTGGGTACATATATTCTTGTATACATGCTTCGTACATTAAAAGATTAAGGTTTTTTTGCCCTCTAAAAGCCAGTGTTCTCCCTCTTGCAGGGTGGGAGTGATATTGTCCCCGCTGAGAATGAACAATCTATACAACTCCCACTATTGGCTGTTAACATCTCAAAAAAGAGACAACCGGGCAGCATGTGATCCTTTTGAAAATCTAACCAAACAACAACAGCAATACTCCACAATTAATTCAATCTGATCAAGATTCTAGAACTAGGCTGGGCACGGTGGCTCACACCTGCGGAGGTGGGAGGGGCAAGTAAGGCCAGTAGTTTGAGACCAGCTTGAACAACACAGTGAG
>CAUYON010083205.1:0-20608 GCA_963573935.1 Arctocebus calabarensis
AATGAATGTATCAATGAATGGATACAGTCCATTCATGGAATTGAGGCCTAGGAAATTCACAAGAAATTGACCTAGGCATAGGAGATGGGGGGTTCCACATTTAGTCTTAAGTGTGAAGTGAAGGAGACACCAAGGCACAGGTGTCTCCTCAGCAGTTGTCCAGCCTTTTTGGCAATTGGAGCCTCTGGCAGGGGCCAGTTTTTGAACCCACCACCTCTGGCACATGGGATCAGCACCCTACTCCTTTGAACCTCAGGCGCCACCCCAGCATGTTTAAACTTTTTATCTCTATTAGGATGAGTTTGGTTAATTACACTTTTCTAAGCTTTTAAATTTTTTTATAGAGTTTTGCAACTCAATCTGTTATGATTTTGTCAGAGTCAAATATAATATAGAGACAAATCTCTAAATTTTGGATTACTTTATTTGGAAAGGAAGTCTGTGCACACACACAGACTGAGTGATCTTCGATGTGTCCAAAGAACAAAGAAAAATTTGAGACTTTTATTAGAAATAGAAATGTTACAAATTGTTTCAAAATAAAGCCCATGGGCACTAGAGAAACTTTTGTAAGCTAGCAAGCTCAGATTGGTGAGTTATGGTGGTAGGTAAAACTAGTTTTAGAGTCACACCTGGTCATTTCAGCAGCTACTAGGTAAAACTGATTTTAGGATTATAGCAGGCCATATCAACAGCCAGTCTTTCAAAGAATTACATTCTTAGAGCAATGTTATTGCCCTGAGAACTTTCCGCCTGTTCCGTTAACTCTGATTGAGTTGGCTGTGACACAATTGACCCAATTTATAATCAACTTTCATAATTTTTAAAAATGACTTCTGTTTCAGTGGTAACACTGAGAAGTTCTAACTTGTCTTTTGTGTATTTTCTGTTTGTGCTTTTTCAATTTTTATTTTTATTAATTTGTACTATAGTTTTCTATTTTTTTAAGGAACTAGCTTGTTATTTACATATTCATTTTATTGCTTTTGTCTTTCCTAGTTCATACATTTTACTTTATATCTAGTGTTTTCTCCTTTCTGCTTTGTTTATTTTTTCCTTACCTTTCTAAAGAAACTTTTTTCTTTTATTGATATATATAACATTTTACATATTGATGAGATATATGAGTATTTTTTAAATGCATAGAATATGTAATGATCAAGTCAGAGTGTTTGGAGTATCCATTACCTTGAGTATTCCGTACTTCTGTATTGATAACATTTCAAGTCCTCTCTTCTGACTACTTCAATAAATATGATATGTAGGTGTATTGTTGCTAGGTGTAGTCACCCCAGTCTGCTATTAGACACTCGAACTTATTTCTTCTAACTATAAGTTTGATGTTTAAAAAAAATTGAATCGAATGTTTATTTTACTTTTACCAATTTTAATATTTAAGTGTCTGAATATCCCTGTTATCAGTGTTATATGGGATTACTTTTTGTTTTTTAGAAATTTCAGTTTTTTCTTTATATCTTTTAATTAATAGAAAGTTTTAAAATATCCTGTAAATTTCCCACCTGCTTTGCTGTTTTCTTGGCCCAGTGACTGGTTCTAGCCAATGACTTGTGAGAAGTGGTATGTTTCACTTCTAGGTGAAAGTAGTGAAGTTAATGGTGTGCCTTGACCATATTCTCTCTCTTCTCTGAGGAGACAAGGGTAAAAGAACCATGATTATAGGAGTCTGGATTCTTGATTTACTTTTTCTATAAATGGCCTAATAGAAAATAGTTTTGGTTTGTGGGTCATACTGTCTCTGTTGTAACAACTTAACTCTGCCATTGTAGCATAGACAATACATAAATGAATGGATTTGGCTATGCTCCAGTAAAACTTCATTTATAAAAAGAGTGGATAGCCTGATTTGGCCCATCAGTTGTAGTTTGCTACCTCCTGGTTTAGAATAGACAGTTGTCCAGGATAGATGTCTGAAGTGCATATCAGAAATAAGAAAAAAATATTTATTGTGTTGTTACTGAATTTTGCAGTTGTTTGCTAGAAGATATAACAATATTTTCACTGGTAGTAAATATAAGGAAAGATCTGAGAATCATACTTAGTGATTTATTTAAGAGCCATAGTTAATCCTTAAGAAAACTGAGATTTTAATAAGATCTATGTAATTTCAAAGCTCATGGTTTTCCATGGTATCATGTTATATCTCTATCTCCACCTTTTCTATTGAAGAAATTTTAGCCAAGACAGTTTAATGATATGGCCAAAGTCACACAGCTAGTTAGAACTATAGCAGATTATGTCATTGTTCAAAAATATTTACTTCCTCTCTCTCACACCCATGGGAAGAATATTTTTCACTGAAACATTGACTCTGGCCTTGTCAATGCTTTGGCCTCTGAGAGGGACAAGTTAATTCGTTGTCCTTTGTCTTTCAGTTTGTTCATGTGCTTTCCTTTAGCCACTGATATGATAGACATAAAAGGAACTTCTACAATTGGACTGATTTTTTCAGTGTCTCTGTCATTGTCCCGGCTACATACTATCCCTTCAGCTTGGGCTTCACAATAAACACACATACTTTAGAGTTTTGTCCTGGCAAAAACGAATCTAGCCTCACTGAAGCCACAGACTGAAGCAGAAGCACTCAGCTAAGTGTAGCCTTGATTATCCAACCCATAGATACTTAAGTGAGAATAAATGATTGTACTTTTAATCTATTGAGCTTTAAGGTGGCTTATTACAGAGAATTATTTGAAAATAGAAAACTTATAAAGGCAGAAACTCCTCCTCCCAAATCTCAAGGTTTCTGAATCCTTGTGCTTATTACAGAGAATTATTTGAAAATAGAAAACTTATAAAGGCAGAAACTCCTCCCCCCAAATCTCAAGGTTTCTGAATCCTTGTGTAGTTATATTTCCTATGGAGTCATTTTTGATATACTTTCACATACCCTTTAATTTAAAATATTTCAGTTATGCGTTCCTCACTCTTCACTATATCTTTATTCACTGTGATAACAGGTTATGTTGCTTTGATTTTCTATACATTTTTACAGCTAGCAACAATTTACCTTTCCATTAACTAGAAACAAATAAACAGAGTCAACAATAAACTATAACCTACATCCTCTCCCATTGCAATCTCAGGTGGCATTTAAAGGCACTTGTTTAATCCAAAAAAGCAACCAGTTGAAACCAATGATTAAAATGTCAATCTGCCTGCTAACTATATTTTTAAATGAGAAGAAAATAGCATTTATAGCTCTTCTTTTTTCCCCTTCTCTTCCATATACCCCAACAAGGCAAAGCTGTAATTCTATAACATGATCCCCAGAATTGGTAGCAAAACAAACAGTATTTGGTTAGTCTCAGTACTCCATGGAATAGGTTTTTCCTTACCCTGTACTTTTCATCACAGGCAAAAATCAGGAAGTCTGGAGGGTTTTGTGAGACAAACATTGATTGTGCCGAGGCCTATAACTAGGCTGATCTTTTTCACTTAAAGAGTATTATTACATAAGCAGAAATACGAGACTCACAGGCATAAAAATTGCATTTTAATGCAGTATTGAGTTCTCTGACCTTCCTGTAAAAGAGACTGAAAAATAAACAAAGGGTAATTTGTACTTGAACTCCATCATGCAATTCAATTTTTGCTTATGCTATCCTTTTTTTTCTTATTTCCAAAGGTTCATTTAAAATAATATGCTTGGTTTATTTTAAAAAGAGTCATTATGTATTTCTTCTGCTTTGAACCTTTCTTAGGTCACCTTGTCACTAATTGAGACAAGACAATTCACCTCTTAATTGTTTCTTTGTTCCTGCCGTAGTTCTACATCACTTCTTTTCTTGTTTTTAATTATCAGGTTGAAAGGTAACAGATACTCTTTTGGTTTGTATTAAAAAGGTCAGGCGTAATAATATGATCTTTTAATACTTTTATTTGCCAAGTATTGATTTCTTGCTTGCAAGTATTCTCATTCCTCTCCTTCTCTCTCTGGCCCTTCTTTATATACGCTCTCATTATTTCTGAGATGTCAGAATTTGCCTCTATGTCCCCAAATGAGTTCTCTTGTCTCAAATTTTTATATTTTCTTTATTTCTTTTGTGATGAGTTTTTGAAGGGAGAATTGGATGCTCTAAGCTGCTGATTCTATGTTCCCATGACAACTGTGATGACATCAGAAAGAAGACACACCAATGCCACAAGGATTTCAGTGTAAATGAATGTAAAAAATGCCTCTTAATTATAATTTAAATCTTTTCTATGCTGAAAACAACCCCCAAGCTTCAGCAGTGGGGGTGGTAAGTAAAAGTTCATCTCCAAAAGGCTGCCTGCACTATGCAATTCTCAGCTTTTACCCTCATTCATAAGTGTTTCTTTGTAAAAAAAATCACCTAACATTATACTCACCTATAACTTAGTAATCAGTCTATCTATAGATGGCTCTTATTTGGCATGCAATTGAAATGAACCAAGTACTACAGTTCCTTTTCTTATTGACCACAAAAGGGGACACACATACACATACACACAAACTATGTTTGCTTCCATGAGTCTTGGAGACTAAAGGCCACATCATTACCAAAATCATTTCCAAATCTTCCATGAAGCTGAAGTGAAAGTTTTCTCATCTGCTCATTTTTATATTGTATCTTTTTTTTTTTTTTTTTTTTTTTTTGGTCATAGCCCAAGACTTCAATGCTATGACTCATTTAAAAATAAGTCATTTTCACCTAATAGGATTTTATCTCTTTAAACTTTTCATGGAAATTTTTTTATTTAATCTTAGCCTAATTATAATAATTCCTTTGATATCCACCCCCCCATTTCTGCAAGCTACTCCTTCCTCCAGAATAACCACACAGTCATCTATCTCTAAAGGGCTAGAGTTAACAGATGGTACTCATAGATTTCCATGGTAGAGATGGGTTCCTCTTAGTAGACTGGAGGAATTGTCTAATGGTCTTTGTAAATTTTTTTTTTTTTTGCAGTTTTTGGCCGGGGCTGGGTTTGAACCTGCCACCTCTAGCATATGGGGCCGGTGCCCTACTCCTTTGAGCCACAGGTGCCTCCTGTCTAATGGTCTTTGATGTTCTCCATGCAGGGGTGGAAATCTGCAGCCTTAAGGCTGCGTATAGCTTTCTAGGTCTTTAGTGCGGCCTTTTGACTGAATCTAAATTTTATAAAATAATTTCTTTTATTAATAGGGATGCAACAGAGAAAGATGAAGCTTTTCTTGCCTTCTTTTGTGCTTAAAAAACAATAATGTTGAAATCAGAAGGCGGCAAGTTCCCCAGCCCTGAATAATTCCTCATCTTCAGATCTCCATCCTGTTTATCTAAATGGGTCTTTGTCAGGCTACTTTAAGACACTCCTGGGCACCGCCTGTGGCTCAAAGGAGTAGGGGTCTGTCCCCATATATGGGAGGTGGTGGGTTCAAACCCAGCCCCGGCCAAAAACTGCAAAAAAAAAAAAAAAAAAAAAAAGACACTCCTAGGTCCATCCTCTACTGAGTTCTTGGATCTTCTGCTCTTGTCTTTGACTGTTAGCTGAAGTTCAAGGTGTAACTAAACAGAGGTCCTGCTGCATCATTCCTTATCCACATCCCTCACTCTAATCTGTGCCAACAGATTGATGGGTAAAATAAATATAAGCATGTTCTGCCTTGTGAGTTGCACACATCACAAATCAAATGACATGAATTAAGTTTTTAACATTTTTTCAGTACTGTTTCTGAAGCACCAACCACTTTGCATAGAATAATTTTATTTTTAGCCACATATGTTCCTTAGCTGCCTGGAATAAACAGGACAGAAGACCCACAATGTACAAGATGACATATTTGGTCAGTTACAGTTAGATACTGTAATATAAAGTACTGATAAAGGAATTAACTCTTAGCTTCAGCAATGGGTGCTGAATGTGTGCTAAGCACAAGTCACTGTGTTTTGCAAAAAGTGTAACACCCAAGGCATGCTCTCTAAAGGTTTAAGACCAGAGAAAACGGTGAGTCATGGATGTACAATCCTCTTGAAATTTATCTTCAGAGAAGCAAGAATCACCCAAATTGAATATAACTCATTTTATCTGTAGTTGGCAAAACATCAGATCTATACATCATTGTGAGTTACTTATGACAAAGATGCATATGTTTACTTTTTCAGTCAGAGGAATGAATACTATTATTCATATCCTTCCACATCAGGACCAAATGTACAAGATATTTTGAGTACTAGGTGAAGAAACCATAGATGGCATTTAAAACTTGATAGTTAAAAAAGAACTGAAGAAAGAAAGCAATGATGTTACATGTATTGTAATGGTTGGCTAAGATGATTGATAGTATGCTTGTCCGTAGGCAGGACAGTGGACAGACAAGTTGCTATCTCAGAGTATCTTATAACTCATTGCTTCCACAGTTGATTATTTTCTTATCTGGCTAGATTTGGTAAGGTCCTACAAATAATTAACTATATGAGCATTATTCAGGATTATAGTAGAGAATTTAGCCACAATCTCATGGCCTATCCCTGATTTCAAGTGTATTTATCTCGGTCAGTTTCCATGTGTGGTGTCAACATCCCACCTCAAGTACCTGCTTTATTGCTTTAGTTTTTTTTTGCCTCAGAGTTTTCACCAAAAGTTGCTGAAGCTTATTAAGTTCTCAAGGAGGGAGGCTCCACAGTAAGGGAAGGTTAAAACCTTCAGGTTCAAGCTGCAACAAGGGGACAATTCTAAATCACCTAGAGGGTCCTCAGTTGCCTACTACAGCTACCAGGAGAACACCATAAATCTTTATTAAATTTTTCTCTTTCATTTCTTCACTCTCCCTGCTTTTCATGTCCTCCCTGGCATCAAATCTCCAATAAACCATGCATCCAAATATGTGTAACACATTCTGTACATGTAGGGAAATGTCTGGAAAGATACACACCAAACTGCATGGTAAAGTCATTACCTGTGGGGATTGAGATTGAATGATATGTGGGAGAGGTATTATAGTGGATGGTGTCATTTTTTCTGCTTGTATCTACTTGGTATTTATTGTTACTTACTGTACATGTGTACAGTTTCTTACACTAAGTACTTGCAACTCTCTACAGGAGGCTTCCTCTGCACACAGGATCATTCTTAGTCTGTCTATAGAGTTATCCAGAAAGTTTGAGGCATTAACACCCTCAGGGCAGCACTGAGCCAATGATCAATGAGTGGTAATAGATAAATACTTCAACTCCTCACCCTCAGGTGGAACAACTGTGAGGCATGTTCTATATTGTGGACTGGCAAATTTTATTTTTCTTTGGAGACAGAGTCTCAAGCTGTTACTCTAGGTAGAGTGCTGTGACATTACAGCTCACAGCAACCTCAGACACTTGGGCTTAAGTGATTCTCTTGCCTCAGCCTCTCAAGTAGCTGGTACTGTATGTGTTGGCCACAATGCCTGGCTATTTTTTTAATTGTTGCAGTTGTCATTTTAGCTGGCCCAGGCCGGGTTTGAACCCACCGGCCTTGGTGTAGGTGGCCGGCGCCCTGCCGACTGAGCTACAGGCACCACCATGGCAAAGTTTTTCTATAGGGCCAGAGAGTAAAAATATTTAGGTTTTGAGGGTAATACTGTCCTTCATTATTATTTTTTTAAATTTTATTTTGTTATTGTTGAATCATAGCTGAGTACTCAACTCATAGAAAATATGTAAATAAAAACAGGGCGTGGCTCTATTTCATTAAAACTTCATACAAATAGCCAGCAGCCTTGATTTGGGCTCTAGTTTGTCAACCTTTGTTTTATACCACACAGGGGAATCAAGTGCAAACTGTGGCCCAAGAAACTACTCATCGACATATTGTCATTTATTGACTTTCTTTCTCTCCCCTGTGTCTTCTCCTGACTCCCTCACTGTGCTTGTTGGCCTTCTAAATAAACTACTTGTCCTTAAATCCTAATCCCAGGGTCTATTTTGGAGGAATCCAATCTAAGAAAGGAACTTTACTTTTTACTTCTATATAGTTCTAATTTTAATTTCATAATATATTATTTTTAAATCCTTTTAAGGAAAAGATTAATAAAGGGCATATGGGGAGATGAATCCTAGTTCCTGTACCCTTAACCAGCTACTTTCAGAAGTGTCTTAATAGAGGGAAAAACAATTCTGGCACTTTGAGAAAGTAAGCCTGTCAGTCTCTGGGAAAACCCGGTTGTTGAAAATGGTCTATGTTAACAAGTTCACCTTGATGTGTATCAAAGTGTTTCTGAAGACCTGGTGGTGAATCTGAGTATAGTTACCTATCTAATGTCATATTCTCTGTCTATATACCTGGTAGTTTTACATATGTTATTTCAATTTCAGATGAACTCGGTTAGGGTTCTATTACTTTACCGTCATTCTCTGTCCCTTAGTTTCCTTGTAATCTACTAAAAGGACCTTAAGATTCAAAGGAGTCCTGTATTCAAAGGAATCATTAACAATATTAGTGACCACCAAATTCAAATTTTTTGAGTTTGGGCAGAAGCTTGCTTTAACCTATTCATCTGAATAATTAAAGTACGACCCAGAGAATCATAATGATAAAATCAGAATATTGGTTTCCATGGCAGTAAAAGGATGGATAGTATTTAGGGTAGGTGGGACAGAGAAGATTTGGGATGCTAGCAATATTCTATTTGCTTATTTGGATGGTGGTTATGTGGGTGTTCATGTTGTGGTAAATTTTTGAGTTGTATATGTTTGTTTTGTGCAATTTTCTATATGTGTGTTATGTTTCATAAGTTAAATGTTAAAAAAGCCCTGGTGATCATTTTACCCATTTTTATACTCACTACGCAGAAAGAAGGAAGGCCATGATTTATGGCAATTTACTTCTTAGGGAAAGTTCCTGATTATGCTTCAATGTCTCATCTTTTGGCAGCCATGAAGCTGTGTCACAGCTCTTCCTTCAGAAATGAACTTGCCATTCAGCTGCAGCACCATCAAGATCCTCCTTAGCTTTTGAGTAGAGTCTGCATTCTTCCTGTGCAGGCCATAGTCAAAGACTGAGCATGCTGTTCTTAGTAGGGCTTCACCATTTCTGTCCAATATAAGGCTCCTTCTAATGGGCGTTCTGCACTGGAGTTCTCCATTGGGTTGACCAAGACTTCATTCTCACATGCCATCTGAGATGGTCCCTGCCCAGTTGTACTTCCTCCCTTTGTATCTTTCAAGAAGTTATTCCCCTAACCAACCTATTATACTACTACCTTATTCTCAGTGTCTCCTTCCTAGAGGACCCAACTGGCATATTATTAAACTAAGAACAGCATGATCAACAGTGATTTTCTTGGCAGGCCTCCATAATATTGGACATACTGATCAGTTTGTAAGTGTTGGAAAAAAGAACAAATTAGGGGGTGACGCCTGTGGCTCAAAGGAGAAGGGTGCCAGCCCCATATACTGGAGGTAGTGGGTTCAAACCCGGACCAGGCCAAAAACTGCAAAAAAAAAGAAAGAAAGAAAGAAAGAAAGAAAGAAAAAAGAACTAATTAGATGACATGCTTGTGTTGAAAAAATGTTGTCCTGGCTTCTCTTGATATTCTTTCCTTTGACTTTGCTGGGCACCAAGGAATGAACATACCTATTTCTTAGAGCACATTGTTTTCTCGCCAAAGAAGCAAAGATGATTCCATGCATCTTCCTTACCATCTAAATTGGCAAAACAAAAAAAAAGAAAGAAAGAAAGAAAAAAAGGTAAAGTCTCAGAAGTCCAGTCTGAGTCCTCCTTCTTCAGGAGGATCATGGGCTTTGAATAAAAGAGTAGAGGTCAAGATAGTAAACATTGTAAATAAACTGGCCTTGAAATAATGCACAGCCCAAAAGGATGACACACTCTCAGATGATAGAGTCTGGGTCTGAAACACTTTTGTACTACATACCCAACAGTGTTCCTGGAATTTTCAAAGAAAAATTGCAATAGATGTGTTAACCAGGAAAGAAAGACTTTATTCAAGACTGTTGGAGTAGGCAAGAGAGGCTGAACTCAATTTTGAATATAAAATGGATAGGGTGAGGGAGTAAGTGGGTGGAAAATTACTAGGAGGAACTTGGTTATGTACTGTGGGAGGTAAATTTTTACTAAACAGGCTTAGTAAGATTCCTGCTGAACTGGGAGGGGCAGGATAATGGCAGTAGACCAAGGACAGCAGGTCAAGGATGAGGCCTAACTGAGAAGAGAGCTCAGAGGAGTCTAATGAAGGTTTGTTCAAGGAGAAAGTCCTTTGTAGCACTTAGTAGGTCTACTGTCAAGATATCATTTCATCCTAGCAACATAATTTACTCTGAACCCAGGATGTAAATCATTTAAAATACATTTTTAGTATTACTCAGGGAAAACTTATTCTTACCCACAATCAGAACAATATTTTGAAAGTGTTTATTTGTATTGAATATTTAATATTTTAAATGTATCCAAATTTGGACTGTGTAAGTTTTGTCAAAACTGCAGGGGAGTTTTGGTCTAGGTCCAGTTGCTCTTCTTGTAAAGATCCAACTATAGAGACAATGAGGATTGTCAAAGAGAAAGAAATTTTTAATACAAAAGATAGATATCTTGTTGGATGAACAGGCGAAGCTGCCTCAAATCTGTCTTTTTGACTAAAGAATACCATGGGCTTTTAAAAGAGGGGCTTTGGGACAGGTCCTGGTATGAGCAGCAAGGGGCTACACACATTAGTGACAGGTTGTAGGGGATAGTGAATCTTGGAGTCAGGAAGTCTGCCTAAGGGCCTTTAGAATCTCAGCTCCTTTGTCTTGCAAAAAATCCACTGTTTCTGGGAAACAACTCAAAAAGTCAAGTAGTTAAGGGATAGGATTATAAAAAAAGTATAGACACCCCGCCCCCATAGTGGCTCATGCCGCCTGTAATTCTAACACTCTGGGAGGCCAAGGAGGGTAGATTTCCTGAGCTCACAGGTTTGAGACCAGCCTAAGACAGAGTGAGACCTCATCTCTAAAAATAGCTGGGTGTTGTGGCAGGTGCCTATAGTCCCAGCTACTTGGGAGGCTTAGGCAAGAGGATTGCTTAAACCCAAGAGTTTGAGGTTATTGTGAGCTATGACACCATGGCACTGTACCAAGGGTGACAAAGTGAAACTGTCTCCAAACAAACAAACAAAGTATAGAGGTCATTGAAATTTTGTTGATGGAGCCCATTAGATAAGTACGTCTCCTTAGGGTATCTAGGTATTTAATTAGTTCCGTGCTGAATGGTTGGGCTAAATTTAAAAATATAGGATTGCTCATGTCAGAAAAAAATAATAATATAAATTGTCTTTTGAGATACAAAGGAACCTGGTTTTATTCTTGCCTTCATTTAAGTAGGATTTTATCTGCAGAGGATTTCCTTCAATTGGGACCCAACTACACTGGGAAAAGTGCTAAGGATAAAATGTCATGTCTCCATCCAAATACATCGACAGAAAAGCTGCTTTAGATTCATCATGCTGGGTTGTCATCACAGGGTTCTTTCTGAATAGGTTCAACTTGTTGGAATGAGAATTACCTGATGCTTAGAGAACTAGAATACCAGGGGAAATGGCTGTTTGGGGAAATGATTACCACGTAATGGATCTCATTGTCTGATAAATAAGAACCTGCCTAGGAAGAAGGATAGAACTCATACATAATGCCTCTTACAAGATTTTTCTACAACATCAACTCAACTTCATCAGTTCCTTTTTCCTTTTAGCTGTACAGGAAACAATGGCCTGGATTATCTTTCTAAAGTACAAATCCTTTCTATTTAGCATTTTCAGTCATTCTCAGCTCTCCATTGGCCTCAGGGTAAAATCTAACCCTTTCAGTATTCTCAGAAGGGTGACTTTCAGACTGGAGAATTTGTATACTCAGGGATATATGAAATCTTGCCAAGTAGAACACTGGGGATCACTTATAAATACTAAACTTCTATATTTACTCTTATCTTTATTTTTTGTGTGAAAAGGCGCTTGGGATCAAGGCCTCAGGCTGAGTTTCCCTACATCCCACTTTTTATTTCATAATCTCCTGTATCCTATTTTACAAAAGAAAGGTGCACTCTTAATCAAAATCCTATTATGGAGCTTTGCCTTGAGCCATACCTCCTGGGTAACAGAGAGACAATTACAAATGTTGGTGTCAAAAGCCCTTCTTAAGGCAAAAATAACCTCTATCTTTCTCATTGCTGTATGCATCTCTAATAAATAATTGCTCTTTAGGTTTGATAATTATCAAATTTTATAATATATTTTGATCAAATGTGCAGTACTAATAACAATTTCTCTTGGATTGAAATATAATTATAGTTAACACTTAAATCTTAAGGTCACAGATAATTTTAAAAAATAAAGTTTCAATTTATATATACATTCTTATTGCAAGGTGGTGTGTTAGGGTAATCAATGGAACTTTATAGCATAAAAATGTATCTCAGTAGGAAAAGTAATTTGGAATAAGTTCAAGGAGAAAATGGAATAATTTAATATTTCTGACAAGAGAAGAGCTTGTTCATGTATTTTTTAAATTGAAGATTGTGGTTCAAATTGCTTTGGTATTTATAGTCCTTTGAATATATTTAAAAGAGTGATGTGACAGTTTTAATTTAAAATAACAATATTTATAATATGCTGGAAATGATATCCTTTGCAAATATTTAAACTTATGATGAAAAAGTTTAGATGTCAACTTCACAGTGCCTAAGGAGATACATATTTTTTAAATAAACTTTTTATTTTGAAATACTTTCCGATTTACAGAAATGTTCCAAAGATAGCATGGAGAATTTCTATTTGCCCTTCACATTTGTCAAAACTAAAAATTTAACACTAACAGAAATTATAACTAACCTGGGGCAACCAGCCCAAGAAACCAACCTATTATCTACAGTAACCAGTCCAGGAAGATAGCCTGGGAGCGTGCATAGTGAGAATAAAATGGTCAGTCAGGCTAGAGCCCACATGACAAAGCAAGTCTAGTGACTTTAGGTCCTGGTGACCTTCACCTCATGTCTGATACGTGTATAAGAACTCCAAAACCAGAACAAGATAGGCCACTCCATTCTGAGCCTGAGTCACTTCATCTTGGCTGAAACCACCCCCTTCTGGGACCCAGCCAGAAAAAATGAAGAACTAATGTAATGAACTAGACCAGGGGGACTAAACCTGTAAAGGAATAGAACAGTCTCCGTGAGAAGCTGGCTGGAACCATATATGGCAACAGTCATTAGTACACCAAAGAAACACTCTCCCCCTCCTCCCCTACCTAAAGCCTTTAAAAGGTAAGCACTCTTGGTCACCAGCCGGCCTTCACTGAGGCACCAAATAAGCTTTAGCTATTCCTACTCCATATCCAGCTTTGTGACTTGATTGAGTCAACCACTACCTTATGTCTTCCATCCCTGTTGTCTTATAAATTCAGCTTTAACCTGAAAGTTTATATCTGCGTAGTTTAGGGTGATTGATTTAAGAGATTAACTTTGGAATTAGAATGTTGCTATATGGGTCATGGATTATATTAATTATTGTTTACAATAGGTCATGGGTTATGGTGATTATTGTTGCTTAAGGTAAATGTTGATTACTGTTGTTTAAGATAAGGGCTAATATGTAACTTTTATGTCTAAAACTGTGATTTTGGAAATGAAAGAACAGAGCAGTCTTGGAAAGGCTATGCTCACTGTTCTCCAGAATTGCTGGCCTTTCTGCTAATAAAGATTGGTGGACTTATCTCCATCTCTACATATTGGCTGACAGTGACGGGCTGCCAGTCCCTGCTCATCCTATGATAGTAAGTCAGACTTGTAGAAGGTCGGGCTGCAATCTCTGATAACAGCTTAGGAAGCCAAACAGTAACCTCTCTAACAATCAGCTCCAAATGGCCAGAGCTTGATTCTCTAATTTTTATCCCTGCTTCCAACTTAGGATCAACCAGAGAAAGTCAAATCTGTTCCCCAAACTAATCCCACTGGATGCCTTGCTTTAGTTAGCTCGCTTCCAGTTTCCCCATGTTTCCCTATATCAACAGCCTCCAATCAGGGCATACCTGAAGCCCTCCTTTTTTCTAACATAAATCTTTCTTATTCTTCTGATTGCCTTTAGTCTCTACCAAAACACAAATGATAGTAGCTGATTCCCTTGCTATAGCAAGCTATGAATAAATAACCTTTATTTGTTCTCATTTGGGTGCCATTCATTTATTTACTACAATATTTATTTTGTATTGAGTTTAATTCAAATATATACATCTTAATTTTAAAAAAAATTATTGCTCAAAATTTCCCAGTTTTCGCCATTGGAAGCTTTTCAGTTTTGCTCCTGTTTTCCTTTAACATGCTCTCTCATTCTTTTGTTTCTTTGAGCACTTTAATTTCTGACACTACAAAATGCTCCAGGCTCATCCTATATATTTCCTAGAACCAACCATTTCTCCAAGGAGCCTTAGTTCCTTTTATTTAAAAAAATGGCATTTAAAACCCAAATCTGAGCATTGGATGTGCTTTGTGGTTACTGGAGGTATCACTCCTTCTAGGCCCTCTCAGCAGAATAAGCTAGGATATATACAGATACACATACATAAACACACACACAGAGGAGCGCCAAAAACTGTACACACATTTGAAGAGATTTTGCTGAAAGTAAAATTGATCATTTCCAAAAATTGTGTTGTTTGCAGGTAAAATGGATATATGTAGCATTGTCTAGCTACACTTGGTTAGTAACGGTACTTTCAATTCACCTTTGAAAAGTAATACATCTCTTAAAATGTGTATACATTTTGGGGGGCACCTACTGTGTACATATACACACATGCACACATTTATATGTACACACATATATACTAAATAATGTATATACACATATCTACAGTTATTCTGTCTTTATTTGTACTAGGTCTGACAATTAAGTTTGTGAACTCATCCTAGAAAAAGTGCTACATACCTCCTTGCTGAATATCACTGTGGTCACCTATGAAATGACCCTGGGGAAGATCTGCACTGATGCCAGGGCCTAGTCCACCTTTCAAAGCAATTTTGGAACCCTTTTTCTGGAGTGGCCATCAAAGCTGTCATCATATTACTCTTGATATCATGAATGTCATCAAAACATCTTCCTTTCAACATTTCTTTTATTTTTGGGTAAAGAAAAAAATCATCAGGGGTCAAATCAGGTGAGTAGGGATGGTGTTCCAAAATAGTTAGTTGTTTACTGGATAAAAACTTGCTCATAAACAGTGCTGTGTGCATTAGTTCATTGTCTTGATGAAAGAGTTGTTGCTGAAGATTTTCAGTTAAGATTTTTCTATTTCTCTATCAATGTTTACTTAGTCTGCTATGCTTCTCACAGTCAGCCAATGATTTTGGTGCACAATTCAACAAATTTTTGAAATGTTTTTGTCAGTTCTGTTCATTACTGACCACTCTGACCTCTCTTCATCGGTGACACTTTCTCTTCCCTCAGAAAGACATTTAATCCATTTATATACTTTTTTTTTTTTTACATTTTACTTATTTATTTATTTTATAGAGACTGAGTCTTACTTTGTCGCCCTCGGTAGAGTGCTGTGGCATCACGGCTCACAGCAACCTCTAACTCCTGGGCTTAGGTGATTCCCTTGCCTCAGTCTCCTGAGTAGCTGGGACTATAGGCACCCGCCACAACGCCTGGCTATTTTTTTTTGTTGCAGTTGGGCTGAGGCTGGGTTTAAACCTGCCACCCTCAGTATATGGGGCCGGTACCCTACCCACTGAGCCACAGGCGCCACCCTCCATTTGTATACTTCTATTGCCATCATGGCATTATCTTTATAAACTTGGACTAACATCCAAGTTGCCATTGGCATCTACTCTTGCCAATTTTAACAAGAAATTTATGAATGCTTGTTTGTTGCTCTAATTTAAGATCTGACATTTTCATGACAGTATGCAAAAACACTCAACAGTAATAAGGACTGTCACTCAGCAAGACACCACCACACATCAACATGAGCACAACTGTGAGACACTGATAAACCAAAGTTATGAATCTTTACCAAGTTGTTTGTACAAATTTCAGACCTTGTATATATATTGACATAAAGATGAATTCATACTTATTGTCTCCAATTCTAATCCACAGGGTTGCAGTCCTCTCCTTGGTTTCTTTCATTGACAGGGAGAAATGTAATAACATTATCTATCATTTATGAACTTAGTAGTTCAATCATAGTATATACTTAAAGTTTTCAGACTTCTTTACCCATACCCCTTTGAGAAACAAATTTACCAACTAGAGTACACTGTTTATTTACAGTTCTGTTTGTTTTTCAGCATTACATTTTTCAGTGAAAGGACAATTTTCTAAAGTTACTTAGGTCAGCTCCTTTTCTTCTCCCACCCTTCACTGAAGTTACACAATAAATTTATTATACAGTTACATTGATTTGTCACAGTTTGAAACACATCAGAGATCCTTTGACATTCTGGCTGATTTTTTTTTATTTGTATACTTTGAAATTCACTCCTTGTGATGAACAGTTCTTAGTGGGGGGGGTTGAAAAATACACTTAGTCATGTATGTGTGGCTCACTATGAAAGTTTTGAGACAGACTGTGTTATGGTCCATTATTTCACTTCTAAGAAACACAGTTGACAACATCCTTTCTCACCCATGTAAGTTTCATCTTGCTTAGCTTATCAGTGTTGCTGGGAAGGTTTCATTTCTATCTATCCACACAGATTTTATGTTTCTTGATTTTTGTATTTCTCAAAACTCTTGCAATGACCCATGTGTACCATCCTAATACCATGTAGAATTGCTCATGGGGATATAAAACAATATATTTATTCTCACACTAAAAATTCTCCTGTGCATCTCCTTTATAATCAACCATTCCCCCTTCCATAAACCCTAGTAATTTGGGCAAGCTGATTTATTTTCATTTGTATAGTTTTGCTTTTTTGAGACTGTCATATAAATGTAATTATATAGTATGTATCATTTTAGGTCTGGCTTTTTCACTTAGTAAAATATATTTATGATTTATCTATCTTGCTGTATGAATCAATAACTCATTCATTTTATCACTAAGTAATATTCCATCTTATGATTGTACCATGGTTTGTTTATCCATTAGCCCACTGAAGTACATTTGATTGCTTGAAGTTTTTGGAAATTACGAAAGACTGCTAAAACATTTGCATGTAACTTTTTCTGTGACAATAAATTTTCAGTTCATTTAGAAATATACCTAGGACTGTGCTGAAACCTTTGGTAAATTTATGCTTAACTTCATAAGAAACTGCCAAACTGTCTTCCAAAATGATTAAACTGTTTTATATCCCCATGAGCAATGAATTCAGTTCAGGTTGCTGAATGAGTTCAGGTTGCTGTGTATTCTTGCCAAATTTTTTTATTGTCATTTTTTTGGAGGTATTTATCTATCTATCTCTAAATAGATGTCTATCTATCTATCTGAGAGACTGATTACAAGAAATTGGCTTACGTAATTATAACAGTTGGTTCAACAGGATAAACCTTCATAGGCACAAGTTAAACTGTTGTACACAAGTAGAATTTCTTCCTCCTCCTTTTCCTCCTTTCCTTCTGTTCTGTCTCTCTCATTTCTCTTCTTTCTTTTTCTCTCTCAATCCTCTTAGCCTAGCTTTTAAGGCCTTTCAACTGGTTAAGTCAGGCCCACACCAGTTGTCTGGGATAAAATTTAAAATCAACTGATTAGGGACTTATATTTGAAAAGTCCTTTCACAGCAATTCCTAGATTGAATGACCAGGGACTATAGCCTAAGTAAGTCAACACATCAGAAAACCAATCACAATACCTAAGTACTTCATGTTGTTATAAATAGTATCATGATTTTAATTTCAATTTTGAATTTCTGGTTTATAAAAATACAACCAGTAGTTTTATATGGACCTTGTGCCCTGGAACCTTGCTAAATTTACTTATTATAAAGAAGGTTTATTTTACAGATTCTTTGGATTTTTCTTTTCTTTTCTTTTTTTTTTTTGGCAGTTTTTGGCTGGGCTGGTTTTGAACCTGCCACCTCCTGCATATGGGGCCAGCCCCCTATTCCTTTGAGCCACAGGTGCCGCCCTCTTTGGACTTTTCTGCATTGACAATTATATTGTCTCAAATAAAGATAGTCTTATTTCTTCCTATCCAATCTCTAAACTTTTTATTTTTCTTTTCTGCCTTTTTATATCCGGTAGGCCTCCCAATACTTTGTTGAATAGGAGTGGTTGGAGAGAAAATCTTTGCCTTATTTCTCACTCTAAGGGGATTGCATTTAGTGTCTCACTATAAAGTATGAAAAACTATAGGTATAGTTTTTTTTTTCTATACACTCTTTCTTAGATTAAGGAAGTTGCCTTATTTTCCTGGTTTTCCAAGAGTATTTTTATGAACTGATGTTGTATGTTATCAAATACTTTTCTCTATTAATACAATCACATGGCTTTTTAATTTGACCTCTTTTTTTTTTTATTAAATCATAGCTGTGTACATTAGTGCAATCAAGGAGTAAAATGTGCTGGCCTCATACAAACTGAAACGTTTTCATCAAACTGTTTAACATACCCTTCATGACATTTTCTTAGTTATTGTATGAAGACATTTGTATTCTGCATTTAGTAAGTTTCACCTGTACCCTTCTAAGATGCGGTATAGGTGTGGCCCCACCAATTATCCTCCCTCCACCCCAACCTCCCCCCTCCCCTCCCTTCCCATATTCTTGGGCTATAGTTGGGTTATAGCCTTCATATGAAACCTATAAATTAGCTTCATAGTAGGGCTGAGTACATTGGATACTTTTTCTTCCATTCTTGAGATACTTTGTTAAGAAGAATATGTTCTAGCTCCAACCATGTAAACATGAAAGAGGTAAAGTCTCCATCTTTCTTTAAGGCTGCATAGTATTCCATGGTATACATGTACCACAATTTATTAATCCATTTGTGAGTTGTTCGGCACTTGGGCTTCTTCCATGACTTAGCAATTATGAATTTGGCTGCAATAAACATTCTGGTACAGATGTCTTTGTTATAATGTGATTTTTGTTCTTCTGGGTATATACCTAGTAAAGGAATTATAGGGTCAAATGGAAGGTCTATTTTTAGATCTCTAAGTATTCTCCAAACATTCTTCCAAAAGGAGCATATTAGTGTGCATTCCCACCAGCAGTGTAGAAGTGTTCCCTTTTCTCCACATCCACGCCAACATCTCTGGTTTTGGGATTTTGTCATGTGGGCTAATCTTACTGGAGTTAGGTGATATCTCAAAGTAGTTTCAATTTGCATTTCTCTGATGATTAAGGATGGTGAGCATTTTTTACGTGCACCTGTCTTCTTTGGAGAAGTTTCTCTTCAAGTCCTTTGCCCATCCTGAGATGGGATCACTTGTTCTTTTCTTGCTAGTACATTGGAGTTCTCTGTGTATTCTGGTTATTAAATCTTTGTCGGAGGCATAACTTGCAAATATTTTTTCCCATTCTGAGGGCTGTCTGCTTGCTATACGTACTATGTTCTTGGCTGTACAGAAGCTTTTATTTTGATCAGGTCCCAGTAGTGTATTTTTGATACTGCTTCAATTGCCTGGGGAGTCCTCCTCATAAAATATGGTAATGGTAAGTAGCTGGATTCATCTCTTGTTTTCTATTATGTTCCAAACATCTACCTTTCTGTTTTTGTGCCAGTACTATGCTGTTTTGATCACTATCGATTTATAGTAGAGTCTCAAGTCTGGTAGCGTGATTCCACCTGCTTTGTTTTTATTTCTGAGTAATTTCTTGAGTATTTGAAGGTTTTTTTCTGATTCCATATAAAATAAAGTATTATTTTTTTCAAGATCTTTAAAATATGACAATGGAGCTTTGATAGGAGCATTAAAACTCTATATTACTTTGGGTAGTATAGACATTTTAACAATGTTGATTCTTCCCAGCCTGAGCATGATATATTTTTCCATTTGTTAACATTTTCAGCTATTTCTTTTCTTAAAGTTTCATAGTTCTTTTTATAGAGATCTTTCACATCCTTTGTTAGGTAAACTCCCAAATATTTTATCTTCTTTGGCACTACTGTGAAAGGAATAGAGTCCTTGACTATTTTTTCAGCTTGGCTATTGTTGGTATATATAAATGCTACAGATTTATGGGTGTTGATTCTGTAGCCTGGGACATTTCTGTATTCCTTGATCACTTCTAAAAGTTTTGTAATAGAATCCCTGGTGTTTTCCAGATATACAATCATGTCATCTGTGAAGAGTGGAAGTTTGATCTCTTCTGACCCTATGTGGTTACCCTTGATCGCCTTTTCTTCCCTGATTGCAATTGCTAAAACTTCCATTACGATGTTGAAGAGCAATAGAGACAATGGACAACCTTGCCTGGTTCCTGATCTAATTTGAAATGGTTTCAATTTAACTCCATTCAATACGATATTGGCTGTGGGTTTGCTGTACATGGCCTCCATTAGTTTAAGAAATGTCCCTTCTCTACCAATTTTCTTAAGTGTTCTGATGATGAAGGGATACTGGATATTATCAAAAGCTTTTTCTGCATCAATTGAGAGAATCATATGGTCTTTATTTTTTAATTTGTTTATGTGGTGGATTACATTTATGGATTTATGTATATTGAACCAGCCTTG
>CAUYON010083207.1:0-26367 GCA_963573935.1 Arctocebus calabarensis
AATATTTTCTTAAGAATTTTTGTGCCTGTGTTTTTGAAGGATATTATAGCCAGCCCTTAGCGGCCGCCCGGGCGGCCGGCGCGGCCGCGCCCGGCCGCCGGGCCGGCGAGGGGGGGCGAGGGTGTTGGGTGGGGCGCGCAGGCCCGCCCGCGGCCCGCGCCGCCGGCCCCGCCGCCCCCCGCGCCGCCGGCCCCCAAGGGCTGGCTATAATATCCTTCAAAAACACAGGCACAAAAATTCTTAAGAAAATATTAGCAAATTTAATCTAGCAATGTATAAAAAGAATAAAACATCTGAACCAAGTGGGGTTTATCCCAGAACTATAAGGTTGACTCAGTATTCAAAAATCAATCACGGTGAGGATTGCCCTGAGCTCACAGGTTCGAGACTAGCCTGAGCAAGAGCAAGACACCCATCTCTAAAAAAATAGCCAGGCATGGTGGCAGGCACCTGTAGTCCCAGCTATTCAGTTGGCTCAGGCAAGAGAATCACTTGAGCCCAAGAGTTGGAGGTTGCCGTGAGCAACCACATGGCACATGGCACTCTACCAAGGGTGACAAAGTGAGACTCTGTCTCCAAAAAAATCAAACAAACAATCAAGGTAATCTACCATATTAATACTGTCAAGAAGAAAATCATATGGTCACATTGATTAATACAGGAAAGGTATTTGACAAAAATTAACATCCATTTATGATAAGAATAGAAGGAAACTTCTTCAAACTGGTAAAGGGCACCTACTAAAATCCTAAAGTTAGTATCACAGTTTTTTAGAAAAGATTGAATAGTACTTTTCCCTCTAAGATTGAGAACAAAGAAAGAAAGTCCACTCTCCTCACTCCTATTGGAAGTCAAAGCCAGTACAGTAAGGCAAGAAAAAGATATAAAAGGTCTATGACTTCTTTATTTAAAAAATAAAGTTTTTCTCAGGTGAGAAATGATTTGGCAAAAAAAAAAAAAAAAAAAGAAAGATTAAAAAATAAGTTTTTCTGGGCAGCACCTGTGGTTCAAAGGAGTAGGGCACCAGCCCCATATGCCAGAGGTGGTGGGTAGTCACCCAGCCCCGGCCAAAAACCACACACAAAAAATAATAGTAAGTTTTTCCAATTTTCAGATAACATGTTTACCTAGAAAACCCCACAGAATCTACAAAAAAGCTCCTAATAATAATAATGATAACAGTAATAATAATAATGATAGAGTTTAGCAAGATTGCAGAATACAAAATTGTCTTAGTTACTTTGAGCTGCTACAACAGAAATAACATAGCGTAAACAGCAGAAATTCATTCTCCACGGTTCTGAAAGCTAGATGGTTCAAGATCAAGGTACCATATGACTTGGTTCCTGGTGAGGGCCCACTTCCTGGTTTGCAGAGGGACATTTCTTTGCTATTTCCTTACATGGCAGAAAGAGAGAACATCTTTCTTGAGTCTCTTCTCATAGAGGCCCTAATCCCATTCACGAGGGCTCCACCCTCATGACCAAATTAGCTCCTATAGGCTCTACTTCCAAATACCATCACATTGGGGATTAGGGCTTCAATGTATAAATTTTGGTGAGGGGACACCAAAAACAGTCAATTTATAGCAAAAGTAAATATACAAAAATCAATTATATTTACATATGCTGACAATAAAAACAGGAAGTCAAATAGTTTTTTTTTTTTTTGTAGAGACAAAGTCTCACTCTCTATCACCCTCAGTAGAGTGCCGTGGCGTCACACAGCTCACAGCAACCTCCACCTCCTGGACTTAGGCGAGTCTCTTGCCTCAGCCTCCCGAGTAGCTGGGACTACAGGCACTTGCCACAATGCCCGGCTATTTTTCTGTTTTGCAGTTCGGCCAGGCCGGGTTTGAAACAGCCACCTTCAGTATATGGGGCCGGCGCCCTACTGGATGAGCCATAGGCGCCGTCCAGGAAGTCAAAAATTTTTTAAATGCTATTTAAAATATTCCAAAAACCTGTCAGTATTCAAGAATAAATTGAAGGAACATGGGTAGAATGTGTATATTGAAATCTACAAAATGATGAAGAAGAAAATCTAAGAAGACAGAAAATAACTGGAGAATGTAGAATGTTCATGGATTGGAAGATTTAATATAATAAACATACTTATTTTCCTAAATTGAACACTACATTTAATGTAATTCAAATACAAATTCCAGAAGGAGGATATAGACTAGCTGGTTATAAAGTTAGATGAGGTGCTAAATGAACTAGAATAGCCAAAACAATTTTAAAAGAGAAGAATAAACTTGGAGGACTCAAACTACCAGGTTTTTGACAATTATTATAAAGTTAATAGTAATAAAGGATATGAGATAAATATAGCAGACTAGAGAGTTCAGAAATATGTCCAGTTGATTATTTTTATAAATAAAATGCAATTCCATGGAAACAAAATAAACTATTCATTAACAAGAACAATTGGACATGTACAGGCAAAAAAATGACTTATACTAAAATTAAAGCAAACTAAATAATATCTAATATAAAATTTAAAATTATGAAACTTTTAGGAGAAAACAAGAGAGAGAATCTTCATAGTCTGGTACTAAGTACTCTTAGATATGCCACCAAAAGCACTAAAGAAAAAAAATTGGATAAATTTGAGTTTATCAAAATTAACAAGTTTTGCTCTGAGAAACACACAACAAGTAAGAGAAGAAAATATAAGCTACAGATGCAAAGAAATATTTGCAAATCACAAATTAGGCAAAGACTTGTCTCCAGCATATATACAGAACTTCCAAAACTCAATGAGAAAAAAGAAATTCAAATGATGAGACAGGCTTGAACAGACTTCATGAAAGAGGACTTGTGAAAAAGCACAGAAAAAGTTGTCCAACCAGTGTACTTAAAGTGCCCAGAAGGAGATACTTTTGAACTGAAGGCCTCCAAAATAAATATTAGAGAAAAGCCTAGAAAAGATCAGTCATGGGTAAAATCTGATAACACCAAATCTGAAAGGTCTGTGCTTTCCTTCCAATGTGAAAGCTTTTCTTACTCTCTTCTCCATCTCAGGGTGCCTTCCTTCCCTCAGCACACTTCCTCCTTTAAGTGCGGTTGCTGGTACTCCGTCCTTCACTTCTATGCTACGTTGTCAATACTTGTTTTCTTATCTATCTTCTTAATGAGATGGTCATGTTAAAAGACGGAATCATGCCAGGTGTGGTGGCTTGCACCTGTAATGCTACCTCTCTGGGAGGCCAAGAGGGTGGATTCCTTGAGCTGAGGAGTTTGAGATCAGCCTGAGCAAGAGCAAGACTCTATCTCCACTAAAAATAGAAAAATTAGCCATCTAAACTACTTGGGAGGCTGAGGGATGAGGATCACTGGAGCCCAGGAGTTTGAGGTTGCTGTGAGCTATGATGATACCACAGCACTCTACCCAGGGCAACAGAATGAGACTCTGTCTAAAAAAAAAGGAATAATGACTTTATTTTTAGATCTCTGGTATTCAGTTAGTATCTGTCTGGCTGTTTTGTCGGTTTGTCTTACCCTTAATTATGAATCAGATATTTGGTATTAAGGCAAGACATGTTTGAAAGATTTGGTAAAGAAATGAGCTATTTTTGGACTTAGACTTACATAGGTGGTGAGAGCAAAAGCAAGTGCCATTTCCCAGTGAGCTTTTATGCTACACACCAAAATGAGGACACCAAAACCAAAAGGGCCAGATGACTGCAACATGATCACCTGTCTGTCGATCACCTTGTTGCTGAGAGGCTGACACCAGGCTACGGCTAATCTTTGTTACACATGTATGGCCGGCAGGGGTACTCTAGGGAGGTGAGGTGGAAAGGCTCATCAGAACCCAGGAGAAAATGAGAAACTGCCTCATGACAGCCTCCGTGGAAGACAGGTTGCTGAGTGGGAAATGGCCTTGTTGCAGCCGCTCACAAGCTTCCCATGCTCTCATGTCCCAGGAGGATCACAAGGTGTTCTGCCAAAACTCAGATCATCTGCAGTTCAAGCCCTGTCTATGTGGCCCACGTGGATTTAGACAAGTTTGTCAGGTGCTGGTACTGAGCTGTTCCCTCTATTCAGGTTGCTCAGAGAAACATGATATTCTATCCTGACTAGCCTTTAAGATGGCAACAAGAGCCACCATTTGGGAAAAATTGTGCATAGTGAGGCTCAGAAGGATGGTGTTTCTGATAGAGTCAAATGAAGGGACCTGCTCAAATAGAATGTACCAACTCCCACCCTTTGGACCTTTAAACCCCCCATCCACCTTAACCCCAGTGCTAACTTCCTCCTTGAGCTCAGCTCACCAGCACCTGGGCGGAAATAAATGCCGATGTGGCCCACACAGAACCTGGACTCAGTTTCCTTTCCTTCGTATTTCGGAATAATCTTTTATTTTCGATCTTTGACCTCTCGGTTTCAAAGTGGGTGTTGTTGGTCCCTGCCCTCAAAAGTCAGTAAAACCTCTTTGTGCTTTTCATTTACCCCTCTTAGAAAGAATTAGGAATAATAGAACAGGCAATCATGGGCAAAGGGTTTTATCAAATTTTCAACTAAAAATGTTGCCAAAACATACCAAGTTTTTGTTTGATGTTTATCATTTTTGTTTTCCAACATTAATTAGATGTAAAAACTTCTAAAGTGAAAAAAACAAAAATACCTTGAGCCATCCTTTACAAGAGGGAAAGGATGAGAACAGCAGCCAAACTTGTTGCTGGCAGTAGGAGAATGAAATGGCTGGATTTCTGAAGCCTCCTAAAATGAGGAGAGAAACTTGGAGGGCGGGGCGGGGTATGTTATGAGAAGATGAGCCCTGGTCACACTGAAAAGTGATGCTATTCCACCATCAGCTACTCACTGGCTCAACTGTCTTTCATTCACAAATCCTCAGTCCAGGCTGAGGGTACTTTCCAGAGGGCATTTTTCCTGAATGAGGCAGAAAAGCCAAAGCCTGAGGATCTTGAGATACTTCTAGAAGGTTGGACCTACACTTTTGACAAGGCCTTACACAACAGGGTTCTTTCTTTTGTGTGGTGTCTGATGCCTGACACGACCTAGGAGAAGCAGCAATGTGATCAGCCCACAATTCATTCATTTATTCCACAAATATTTATTGAGTTCTCTATGTACCAGGCAGTCAGCTTCCTGGGAGTAGGTGGGGATAACAAACAGACAAGATCCCTATCCTTATGGCACTTAGAGGCAAAACAAAAAGCAGAAAAATAAATAAATGAGATCTGTTCTAATAGTGTTATGAGGGGTGAGGAGGCTTCCAGGAGGAAAGGCTGGTGAGGTGGGGGGTAGTGAGGAGCCTGGGCCATAGTGGACCCTAGAGCTTTTAAATTGAAGTGGTCTGTTTTATGGTTTAAAATGAGTAACTGGAAGTTTGAAGATGATCTTGCATTCTGCCAATTCACTGTGACCTCACTGCTAAAATTCTTTTTTTAAATTGTTCTTTTTTTTTTTGCAGTTTTTGTGGCTGGGGCCAGGTTTCAACCTGCCACCTCTATGGGGCTGGTGCCCTACTTACTGAGCCACAGGGGCACACTGCTGAAGTGCGTAATCGGTGTCATCTAGTTTCCCTGACAGATCATTAAAACCCTGTAACATCTCAATTTGTGGAATATCTTGGTTTCAAATCCTGCTCCCCTCTTGCAAGCTGTGAGCTGTTGGCAAGTTAATTACTGTATTTGTGACTCAATTATCTTAGCAGTGGAAGGGAGATAATAAAAGTTCCTACATTTATGTAGGTTATTGTGAAAAATAAATGACATGTAAAGCGCGACGATGGTGCCTGGCACAACGTAGTACACTTTCACAAATATTCGCTATTATTACTTCTTTCAGAAGATTATTGAGAGGACCGCAAGAGATATTGCATGTGAAAGAGCTTGTGCAACTGCAGGGACGATCTTAACAGCACAGTCTTCTCTTTTTCTTTTCTTTCATATGAACAGAGAACGCTAGGCTATTCGAGGAGAGGCGCCAGGCCAAGCACAACTTCAATGCGGTCATTGTCGCCGGGCCGCCCCTCCCCCACCCGGAGCGCATCTCCAAGGCAACGTGGGCTTTGCCTCTCCCCGCCTCCTCGGGCCCGCAGACCGGAAGCAGTCCGCACCGGGGGCTGCTGGGAAGCGGCTTGCAAACGGCGTTTCTGCGTCTGCCGTGGACAGCGAATCTGTTGCGGTTCCTGAGCCGGAGGTTGGCGCCGGAATAGGGGGAACAGTGTTCAAGGGAGGGGGACGCTGAGCTAGGGTCTGCGGATCTTTTAGCAAGAACTGGTGAGGAGACCTGGCGGGGACCTTCCTCGGACTCCTGGGCGACGCGGGAACAGGCCGCGGTCTCCGCGCCCGGCAGTTGGAAGGCGAGGAGGGGTAGGCGGGAGCCCTGCACGGGTCTTCGGAATCCGTGGAGAGCCCTCCATCTCCCGTGTCCTCTGCGACCCTCACCTTCCCCCTCCCCCATAGCCGGTTTTGTTCTATTTGGAGGCCTTGGCATCTCGCGGAGCTTTCTGGGAGTCGTTTCAGGCGGAGGTGGGGACGGGGCGGGCCTTGCGCGGGGGCTGCCGGGACTTGTAGTCCCGCCGGCCGTGGACGGAAGTGCTGTGGCTCCGGCGTTGTGTCCTGGGGGCTTTTGGTTCTCTGAAATCCGCCGCCTGGAGGATGTCAGACTAGGGTCGGGATACACAGTGGGTCTCTGCTGGAGTGAGGTGCGGAGCACCTGAGACGAAGTACCCTGCCCAGATACTTTCAGGACCGTGGGCTTGTCCTCCTGGTACTCCCCTCCACGTGTCAACGAGCAGTGTGCTGTATATATAAGAGAACCATTGATACCATTAGTAAGATAGGGGGTCTTGGGATAGGAACGAATGAATCTGTTGGCTAGACCTTGTTTATAAGGCCTCCAGACCCCAGAGGATTTAGTTAAATCCATGTGTCTGATGAGGTGTTTTATGATTTCTAGTCTTGATCTTCATCGGTTTACAGTAAGCTTTTTAACGTTGTTATTGTTCAGATTTGGGGAACTGAATAAATACATAGCTGCACGCTTCATTTCTAATATGTGTTGTAAACAGTGGCACGGGCATGACAGTGCACTTACTAAGGAGAGGATCAGAAATAGTACAAAGTTTCCCTGAAGCTAGAAGCTGTGAGTCATCCAGTGTGACTGCAAGAAGTCAAGGTGGTAATGAGAGTGCTTTTTCTTAGTAGAATTTGCTAGTATTAATGTTTATTGTTATAAATGTATTTATGGTGTGATGGATGAAAGGTAATTTGCATATTATTATGCAAAATGATTTTTTTCAATATTACGTAGTCTGTTTTTCATATATTATGTGCTTCCCCCCCAATATCCTGTGACATATCACTAAGAGAACTTTTTTTTTAACATTTAAATCGAAATACCTTTTAACTTAAAAGAAAATTTTTTTTTTGGAAAAAATTCTTTAAAAGCAAATAATAAAAAAGGCCTTTAATTTTGAGTTGACCTAAGCATCAGGGAACACTAATCCTGAGTTGAAAACTGTGTATGTGGATCAAGCACATTTAGAGAACACTGAGTTGGGACGAATACTTAACTTGGCATTCTTTTGACTATTGACATAGGGTTTGTTGACTTAGGTCATATATTGGCAAGCTTTTTCTGTAAAGGGCCAGAGTGTAAATATGGTAATTTATCACTTAAGGACTGTTATACATTCTGAGAAAGGTGTTAGGTGGTTTAAGCATTGCGTGAACTTCATAGAATGTTCTTAAAACCTAAATAGTATAGTCAGCTATATGTTATATTGAATAGTCTTCTGTTCCTACACTACAAACCTCTAGGGCATGTTACACTGTAGGCAATTTTAACACAATGGTATTAACAGAAAAGGAACAGTAAACTAGGGGTGTAAAAGATTAAAAAAAGAATAAAGGTACACCTGTACAGAGCACTTAACTATTACTGGAGCTTAGAGAACTGGAAGTTGCTCTGGTGAGTGAGTAGTGAGTTAATGTAAAGGCTTGCTGTACACTGATGTAAACTTTATAAATACTGTGTACTTAGGCTGACTAAATTTTTTTTTTAAATTTTCTTTCACCAATAATAGATTAACTTATGGGAACTTTTTTGTACTTACCAACTTCACGTTTCTCTCTTTCATTTTTTTTTTTTTTTTTTGAGACAGAGTCTCAAGATGTTGCCCTGGGTATAGTTCTGTGGCGTTACAGCTCACAGCAACCTCCAGCTCTTGGGCTTAAGTGATTCTCTTGTGTCAGTCTCCTGAGTAGCTGGAACTACAGGTGCCTGCCACAATGCCTGGCTATTTTTGTTGTTGTGGCAGTTGTCATTGTTTAGCTGGCCTGGGCCAGGTTCAAACCTGCCAGCCTGGGTGTATGTGGCCGGCGCCCTACCACTGAGCTATGGGCGCTGCCAAAATTAAATTTTCTTAAACTTTTTGATTCTTACGTTAGTACTTAAAACACACATCATACAGCTCTACAGAAATTCTTTCGTTATATTATTGTAGAAGCTTTTTTTCTATTTAAAATCTTCTTTTTTTACTTTTTCAACTTTTTTGTTAAAAATTGATTGATTCACAAGCAACAAATTAGCCTACACAGGGTCAGGATTATCTTCTCCGTATCTTCTCCTACTGGAAGGTCTTCAAGGGCAAATAACACACATATCATCTCCTATGATAACAGTGCTTTCTTCTGGAATACCTCCTGAAGGACCTACCTGATGTTTTACAGTTAACTTTTTTCCCGTAAGTAGAAGGAATATACCCTAAAAGATAACAAGTAAAGTATAATAAATATATAAACTAATAACATACATTCTAGCCTTTTGTACAACTGGCAGTATAGCTTGTTTACACCAGAAATGCTATAAACATCTAATGCCTTACACAGCTACAGTTAGGAATCTGGGGACTCTATTTTCGTTTTATGGGACCATGTTCTAAAGGTGGTCTGTTACTGACTGAAACATCATTATGTAGTACATGACTGCATAAGGTCTTTCAGGCCACATAATCTGTGAAACTAACTAACTCCAATACTTACGATGGTAATTGTAGCATTAATCATGAATAAATAATGTTATTTATGGACACATAAGTCCGTAAATATTTTCACATGTTATGAAATATTCTTTCGTGTGTTTATAAATATTTAAAATTGTGAAAACTTTTTAGTATAAGCATGATACAAAAATAGGCAGCAGGTACATTTGGCCATGAGCTATAGTTTGCCAACTCCTCGAGTAGCTTGTTGATTGGAAAGAATAGGTATCTTTTGCTTCCTTTATCAGCTTGAGTTCAAAGTTTTAGGTTATTTGATTATTTACATATTTTTTCTTGTGCTTCAGGGTTGCCTGTGAAGAAAACGAGGGTATTTCCTGGAGTCTTATATTCTGCCTTGGTTGTCTCTTCTTGAAGTATTGTAAATCAGGATGTCTGCACAGTCAGTGGAAGAAGATTCAATACTTATTATCCCGACTCCAGATGAAGATGAAAAAATTCTGAGAGTAAAGTTGGAGGAGGATCCTGATGGTGAAGAGGGATCAAGTATTCCTTGGAACCATCTCCCTGACCCAGAGGTTTTTCGACAGCGATTCAGGCAATTTGGATATCAGGATTCACCTGGGCCCCGAGAGGCTGTGAGCCAGCTCCGAGAACTTTGTCGTCTATGGCTCAGGCCAGAGACGCACACGAAAGAACAAATCTTAGAGCTGGTTGTGTTGGAGCAGTTTGTTGCCATCCTACCCAAGGAACTACAGACTTGGGTTCGTGATCATCATCCAGAGAATGGAGAGGAGGCAGTGACAGTGCTAGAGGATTTGGAGAGTGAACTTGATGACCCTGGACAGCCGGTGAGCCTGTTTGTATCGCTTTTCCTGGGTCAGAACCACTAGCATAGCCATCGGCAGTTGCAGTTAACAAAGTTAGAATTATGTTTGGGCCTTCTCTCCCATTCCCTTACTACTCCCCATGATCTGAACTGCTTTGCTGTCTAAGCCTTTGCAGTGTATGTTTTGTGTGGTTTCTTTTATGTGTTTTTAGTTCTGATCCTCATCAAAATTCTTTCTCTGAATCAAGTCTTATACTGTTTCCAGGTTTCTCTCCGTCGACGGAAACGAGAAGTGCTAGTAGAGGAGATAGTATCTCAAGAAGAAGCTCAGGGATTACCAAGTTCTGAGCTTGATGCTGTGGAGAACCAGCTCAAGTGGGCATCCTGGGAGCTCCATTCCCTCAGGCACTGTGGTGAGGACCAGAATTCTTTGTGGGCTAGAAGGATGAAAGAGAATATGGGCCTTGTATCCAAAACTCCTGCTTATTCTCATGGGGGTGTTACTCTTAACCTGATTCCTTAGACACAGACACACTGTAAGATACTGATTATTTTGCTGATCTCAGATCTTTTATTCTTAGCCATTAACATCGTTAGCCTTTTCTTCTTTTTCAACTTGTTTTCTGAAGACTTGCCCGTGTTGCGCTAGCATTTGCTTTGCTCTGAGCTAGCACCGTAACTCTTGACCAGATCCCTCTATTCTGCAGTTTGCTTATCTATTTTACATCTTTTTACACTGAGTCTGCTGCCTAATTCTGTACTTTGGTGTTTACTGTGATATAGCTAGTATATTCCTAAAACTGCTGGATTTCTTTTTTATATTTATTTAAATTAAAATGAAGTTTTATTTACATCTGCTTTAGGAATCCTTTAAATTAAAATGAAATTTTGTTTACATCTGCTTTGGGAATCCTTTCTTGAGGTAGTTGGATATAGGTCTGGTGTGTTACAGAATAAAATCTGAGCCAGCTTTCTTCCCATTGAGGGGACAGTGCTGGCAAATTAGAACTTCTGGGGTGGGGCTGAAGTCTGCTAGAATCTGCAGTTATATGGGACATTATTCTGTCCAGTAAAATTGGAGAACCATTGTCCTTGATCTTTGGAGGTGCCATTTTCTTGGGTAGCAAACTTCTGCCCTTTCTGAATTTGAGAATAACTTTTCACCTACTTTTATATAGATTCCTTTCAGCCGTCCAGTCTCTTCCACACTTAGGAATTTCTGTTTCTTTCTGTGCCAGTTGTCTCTACTTAATCTTCCCACTCACTTTTCTGTTCTTTGTCTCCGGGCTCACTAATCCATATCTCTCTCTGGTTTATCTTCTGATTTTATCCTTTTGTTAATCATCTACTATTTACCTCTTTTTTGAGTGCTGTTGTTCACCATATATCAACTGTATCTTTACCCTTTAAGGCTTGAATTTTCAGGAAAGTCTTAAGTGACCGCTGGTACCTGTGCCTGAAGGTGGATGATAGTACCTCATGTTGGTAATTCAGGCTTTTCTTTCACTGGCCACAGTTCACTGAGGCTTGGAAATAACCATTTTTCTAAGTACAAACAGAGAAAGCTTCTTTTAGTGGAAAGTTTTCATTTATTAGACGCATTTTGAATTGAATCGTCATGTTTCAGGTTAACACAGAGTGTTCCCAGCTTATCTTCAGCCCCTTCTCTTCAGGACTCTTACGTTCATTCTGCTTTTAGTCTAATCTTGGCTGGGACCTGCCTTGTCTTCCTCATTTCAGAAATAGCTACTTCTTGACAGATTTGTTTTTATTTGCTCCTTTTTATTTCAATGTGATTTATCCCTTTCTCAAAGCAAAAGAAGATTACAGTAATTTCCAACTAGCCAATTTAATTTTCTTTTTCTTTTTCTTTTTTTTTTTCCAGTTTGGCCAGGGTGGGTTTGAACCCGCCACCCTCAGTATATGGGGCTAGTACCCTACTCACTGAGCCACAGGCGCTGCCTGTAATTTTATTTTTCTTATTGCAAAATTTCATCCAGACCTTGCCACATCACTATGCCTGTTTCCATAACCATCTTAGAATCTACCATCTTTCTGCTCTTTCTTTTCTGACTGTCAAAGAAGCCTGTGTTTTATCCAGATATAACCCAGGTGTTACCTCATTAGCTGATAATTAGTCATTTCATTTTTTTCTCTTTTGAAAGCAGGCAACTTTAACACCAGTTTTCAGAGGGCTGTATACAGATATATATATGTTACTTACTTTCAGTTCATTTTTTAAAAATTGTTTTCTTTAGATTCCTTTTTCTCTGAATAGGTAATAAGTGATATTTGCATTTTCTGTTTATTTCAGATGATGATGCTAGGACTGAAAATGGAGCATTAGCTCCAAAGCAGGAAACTCCTTCAGCAGTAGAATCTCATGAAGCTCCTGGCGTACTCAATATAGGTGTTCCTCAAATATTTAAATATGGTGAAAGCTGTTTTCCCAAGGGCAGGTTTGAAAGAAAGAGAAATCCCTCTCGAAAGAAACAACATATATGTGATGAATGTGGAAAACACTTCAGTCAGGGCTCAGCCCTTATTCTTCATCAAAGAATTCACAGTGGGGAGAAACCTTATGGATGTGTTGAGTGTGGGAAAGCATTCAGCCGAAGCTCCATCCTTGTGCAACACCAGAGAGTCCATACTGGAGAAAAACCTTACAAATGTCTTGAATGTGGGAAAGCCTTTAGCCAGAATTCTGGGCTTATTAATCATCAGAGAATCCATACTGGGGAGAAACCTTATGAATGTGTTCAGTGTGGGAAATCCTATAGTCAAAGCTCTAATCTTTTTAGACATCAGAGAAGACACAATGCAGAAAAACTTCTGAATGTTGTGAAAGTTTAAGAAATTAAAAAAGAAAATTAGCACTCAGGTCTTTTTCTTCAGAAATGAAGACAAAATTAAAAACATGAGATACAGAATAGGTTTTCCCTATTGACTGTCAGAATATCCACTGGGAAATGTAAAAATTCTTCACTTACCATTATTATTTTATCTGAAAAGAAATGGTGTCATACCTGCCTAGAAACTGAAATTTTAAACTTAATTCAGGTGTTAATTACTAAATTTTCTGTGTAATGTTTATATTCTCTATTACTTTTTCAAGTAATGAGCTACTTGATTCTTTATCCCTTTCTTAAATCTTTTTTTTTAAGGCAAATTATTTCTGAGTTGTTCATTGAAATGCTCTTTATAAGGATACATTCCCTTCTATGTTAAAAGGCAACATAGGAATTATAAAGTCTGAAACTATCTTAACCAATTTTAAAACCATCTTTTAAAAGTTTACTTTTCTGTTTTCTTTTATTGAATTTGAATCTGCATTTGAAAAAAATAGGAGATACAGGATGGCTAAAAGCCTGAAAGTAAAATCTAAGCTATAAGATCTCAGATAAGAGGTGGTGGTAATAAGACATCAATAAGTGAATGGGGAAGATATACAAATACTCTGATTTAAGAATTGAAATATCTCAAGGATTTTTCTGAATTTGGTCATCTGCATACAGGAAAACTCAAAAACCACTCATCCTGTCTGTAATTTGGTGGCACCTTATTAATAAAAATGTTCTCCTATATATCATTAAAAAGTAGAAAGTCTGAACAATAATTATAAAACTATGAAGGTGGAAATTATAACACTAAGGAAGAATTTGCGGCGAATGGCAGTGTTGAAGGGCAGGTGTAAACGTAAGAGTAGAGATCTTTCTTGGCTTTTAGAAAAAGACTTGAATATCCGATTTATCATTATTTTGCCTTTATCTTCCCTAAGGATAGAAAATTCCATGATAGTAGGCAACAAGTATCAGGTTTGCTATTTTTTATTCCTTTCATATAAAAGGGTTGAACACCAGGCTTTAAAAGCAGCCATGCATTTATTATTAAACATTTTTTACCGATAAGGCACTGTGCTAGGTACTGTAATCTGCCATAAATGGGGTAGGTATTTCTTCCACTGTAAATCATAGGGTGTTTGGTACAAAGCTGTTTCACATGAATTAGCCTCTTCCCCATGCTGAGCATTCCCGGGGTGGTAGTCACCTCTGAGATTCCCAGAGCCATAGTTCTTTTACCAGGGTGTTGTATTGGGGTGGGGTGGGAGGAGGAGAGACTCAACTCAGAGCTAGCCAGCTCTCCAGCATTCTTCAGAGGTGAGTCCAAGATATTCTCTGTAACAGTTTGGAGGTTTGTGAATCTTAAAAAAACTAATCAATCTCTAGTAGCATTGAGGTTGTACTTAATGTTAAGTTGAATGGACTATTTAAAAAATAAACAACTAGACTATTAACTAGTTTATTAACTATCAGAATTGATTGAAGTATTTTTTTTAATTTTCAGTCTTAACACATTTTTAAAAATGTATTCAAGTAATACATTGTAGTAGTAGGATTATATACGCCTTGACTGAGAATCCCAAGTACTGTGGTTCTACTGTTCAGTGGAAAACTCTGCAAGTAAAACTATAGAATATGAGAAAAAGGTTTTTTATAATGGGCATCATTGTGTGGAAAATGACCCATGTCATTACAAATGTTTCATAGTTCAGAGATTTTGGTTATATCTGGTGCTTGGATCACATTGAAAAATGGAAGATGAGATTTGCATGAGCCTATTAAAAAGCGTAGTAATAAATGCAAGGCCAGCTGGTGGAGAAGTAAGGAAGAATGGAACTTGTTTATAGGTTTTCTGATAACAATTAATTATAAGAAATGTGCTTTATAGATTAAGATTTATTGAAGTATAAATATGTAGTAATGATATAATGTATTTTAAGTTATACAAGAAAACATAGGGACTTTTGTTTGGGTCTTTTTCTCTTTGTGGCTGAGAGGAAGCAAGTTATTGTCCAATAAAGCTACAAATTCCTCTACCCTAAGATAAAATGATCTTGATTGATTTATTTATAACTGGCTTCTTTCCGAGATGGTTTTGAGGTGGCATATTTGGAAGACTTCTGGGATGACAAAATTATCAGAGTAGGCAAGAAGGGAGCAACCTCTCAGTGGAATGTTCCATTTTTAAGATCTTACACCTTTCCTACATATAAGGAAGCTTCTCTGTGGTAGGTTTTTCATAAATGCCAAAGATTTGGTAATATGAGAGTATAGAAAAAGTAGTATTAGAGTTGGCAAATATGTTTTTGTCTTGCTAGCTTTAATACCTGTGTGTTGTTTGGAAGGGATCTGACTAAGGCTGAGGAAGGCTCTGGGGAAAAGGGACTTGACCAAAAAATACACAGGAAAAGGAAATGAGAGATGTGTACTGCATTAGGCTTAGTCCCCACTAGACAAATTGATTTTCATTAACCAGTTATAGTGATTTATGATTTCATCTAGACATTGATTTACACCCACAAAGATAATCATAGCAGTTTGACTGTGTGCCCAGCTTCCAGTGAAGTGTGGTGATATGGCAGTGGCTGAGCAGTGGTGCATAACCAGGACATGCGTTTGATTACAAGTGAGCAGATGTATTAGATTAGGGCATGCAGACTTCTGATACCTGCCCAGTAGCCACTGTGTATTTGCTTGTTGCTGCTAAATTTTATGTGGTTTTCCTGGAGGGTAAGTTCCACGTTCACATCTAGTTCACCCTTTGCTCATTTAACAGTGTGTCTCACATTTGTGTAAATTGAGGGGAGGGATACATGTATTGAAGTGATTTGCAGGCAAGGCATTGAATTAGACACTCTACCTATCAGTTATGTTTAGGAAAGCAAGAGTCAGATCATGTGACTTGGGTGTGCCCAATTAGAGCTAAAACTCATGTCTAGTTCTGTGGGCTCCAGCGATATATTCACTATACCATGAGTGATGGCTGTTAAGCCTTAGTTAATAAACTACACATTTATCTTGATGGTTAACAAATATGGAAGATATTAAAATGCTTTTGCGAATTTTTTACAGTACACAAACGTAAAATGAAAAAAGACATTTCCTTTCACAGTTACTACCCAGAAGTGATAATAGTTTGGTTTCTTGTTCTTCCAGATACGGGCATATATATATTTAATAAAAAGTGTGCTAATAGCTGCCACTTGTTGCTATGTACAGGCACTCTGAGGTGCTTTGTTATGGACTAGCTCTTAATCCTCAGCAACCATCAGAGGTGGAGCATACCCTCATGTCACATGTACTACACTGAGACTTGCCTCCCTTCCCTCTCATTGTTATAGACACTTTTCATAACTACATACAATTCCACTGCATGACTATACTGTAATTTATTTAATTTCATATTAATGGATAAGTAGGTTCATTATAGATAAAGGTATAGTTAACATCTCTGTACATGTGTTTTGTTGCCTATGTGGGTACTTCTATAGGGGAAATAGCTAGAATTGGATTTATTGGGTTGAGAAATACTGCCAAAAAGATTACACCAATTTACAACTCTATCAATAGTAAGAGCACCTATTTGCCTGCACTCCTACCAACCCCGAATTCTTAAAATTGCCAGTCTGACAGGTGAAATTTGTTTTACCTTAAGTTCGAGTATTAAGAGGAATGCCTTTTTGTGTTTTTATTGGTCATTTGCATTTCCTGTTGTGAATTGCTTTTGCCTATTTTTCTGTTTTTAAGTGTGGTAGTATAAATGACTACCTTTTCATTGTACAAAACTTAAATGATACACAAGTGTAAGTAAGGAGAGACCCTTTTCTCCAAAGCTTCCAATCACATTCCACTTCCTACTGTTTAGCATACATTTCTTTTAGCCCCTTTTTTCATGTTTCCATATGAATATATATACATAAAACACTATTTTTACATAAACAGGATCATATACATGTATTCTATAGCTTTTTTTTTTGTTTTGGCGTCAAATAGATACTGAGGTCTTTAAATTTCTTTAATGCTTGAAATGGTTAAATACTATGAAAATACCATTATTTAACTATTCCCTTATTTTTTCTCTCTCTCTATTACATTGCCAAAGTAAGCGTCATATTCAGATGTCTTTGTGCATGTGTGTGAATATCTTTAGGTTAGAGTCCCACAAGGTGGATTGTTGGGTCTAAGGGTTTGCTCCCTGATAGACCCACTTAGCCTTCCCAAAGGCCTTCATAACTTTTATATTTTCACCAACTGTGTGGAAAGTGCTTGTTTCTTTATTTAGTCTTACCTACTTTGCTAGTTTTTATCTGTTGGGCTAAAAAGAGACAAGAATCTTATTTTGCATTTTCCTAATTATCAAAAATGGTGAGATTGGGGTTATTTTCATTATTTATTGGCTTTAGTTTTACCATGAATTGTTTGTATCCTTTACCTGCTTTTCTTTTGGGTTATTGCTGATATCTTTTGTTTGTTCAACATCTCTTTCCCTATCTTCTGGTAACGGAACCCTTATTTATAGTGGAGAACCCATTCCCTGTGGCCTAGGTGAACCATGACCAGGTCTGACTACTTGGGTCCCAGAGCTCCCTAGCCACAGTGATTGAATGGGCATGAAATTTAAGCCAGGCTAAGGAGAGCCCTCAACAGAATTTCTGCTGGGACTACTGGGAAGAAGGCTTTATGGAGATCCCAGGAATCAAGGACCACGTAAGCCTGAATTTGTACCATGATGGAAAGAGTCTGTGTGAGGAGAGACTTGAAGGCTAGCAGAAATGGAAAGAGAACTAAGTTCTGATGTCATTTTCTGGAGCCCCTAGATCCAGCTGTGCCTAAAGCCTGCCTACCTCCGGACTTTAAAGTTTTGTGAGCCAATAAAGTCCCTTTCTTGTTTAAGATAATTGAATTGGGTTTCTGTCCTGATTAATATAGGTTATTTGTATTTTCTTATTGATTTGTAGAAAATGTTTGTAATATTAAATTTTAGACCTATACTTTATGCACTATATAGGTTAATAAAATTAGCATGGCCTTCCATGATTTGGCCTCTGTCAACTCTGCCATTTACTCCAGTCTGTCTGTACCACACACCACATACATAACACATTCTAACAATGACTGAACATTGGTGTTGAGAATGCCTGTGGATGAAGAGCTTTTCACACAATCACCTGCTTGAGAGTTCTCCTTCATCCTTCAGATTCATTAACCTGGGACTTTGAAACTGGGGATTGCACTGTTGTACCCCCCGTCCCCACTACTATTTGCTCTTGGGGTATTCCAGTCAAGTATCCCCTGTATGCAACCATTGGAGGCCTTTCCAATGACCTTCTATTCCTCTAGCATGGTTCTCTGAGTCTTTTATTTACTCTTAGGCCTGTGAACTTGAAGCTGCTTATGCCCAAGATTAGAATGACTTCACCTTGTGGGCTCTTTTCCAGGGCAGGAAATGGAGCGATGCTTACTGTCACCTGGCACTTCTGATTAGTCACATCTCCCAGCATGTAGTTTTCAAAAAGATGTCCCCCAAGATTGAGCCAAACATTGTGTAAGTTTTGGTTCATTCCTGAACATATTTGGTGCCTAGTCTGGGTCAGGCACTGTTCTGGGGGTTACATCTATTCATGTGTGTGTGTGAGAAAACTACATGGCAGTGGAAAACCAATAGCAAATGACAATTTTTTTTTTTTAACACGTGTAATATGTTACTTGATGGTGAGTGGTTAGGAAGAAAATCAGGAAAAGGATACAGAATGCAGAATGTCAGGAGAAAAGGTATTGCTATTTAGATTGGGTGGTCAGGTGAGGCTTCATTGACAAAATGAAATTGAAGAAAAAGAATGAGTGTAAGGAAGCAAGCCAGGAGACTGGAATAGGGAAACAGCAATTTACAAAGAACTTACAATTAGCAATGCCTGATTTGTCTTAAAAAGCAAGGAGGCCACTGTAGCTGGAGCAGAATAAACATGGGGAAAAGAAAGAGACCAGAGAAATAAAAGGGGTGAGGGCAAGAGGCAGAGACATGGAGGAACTGGGAGGTCATTGGTAGAACTTTGGCTTTTCCTTCGAATGTGATGGGGGACCATTGGTGTTTTGGACGAAGGAGAGAGATGACAAACTAGTTTCTTTAAATTCTTAAAATATGTCTCTACATATCATGAAGGTAATGTAATAAAAGGAAAGATTTAGAAATAAAATTGACCCTAAAGTCACCCATGTGTCCACCATCCTAATAACATCCCATTAATATGTGGGTGTTCTCTGTATACCTCTCCCCATCTATACCTATTATGCCATTATCTGCAACAGAAATATATGTTTAGAAAACAACCTATGTCTATATATTTTCCTTCCTTCCTCCTCTCGTATCTCTCTCTGGGTCCTGAGACCTTATCTATCAGCTATAACTCTGTGCGTTTAAGGCTAACTTCTCCATTCAATCCAAGCTGTTTTCTCTTGGATCCAATGGAGCTATCAATTTTTCTCTTCTAGATTTTTCTAATTAGCATCCAAATAGGCTGTTTTGTTATAGACACACAAAACCCTTCAGGCCAAGATGGAGCACAGGGATTAATCTAACCTGCCTGAACAAATATCAGACATAGGCAAAGGATGGGAAAGATAGGATCCCAAGAAGCAAGAAATGAGATAAACTTGGATTGCCTCAGTTTGCTACTTGGAGTTTCTAAGTCACAACATAGGCAAAGGGAACTCAGAGACCAGCAGTTTCTTTGAGAAGATAAAGCAAAAAGTTCTAGGAGCCCAAGGTAGCTAGCTTTTGCAGGGCAGAGTTCCAGAGAGTGGATAACTGCACAGAAAGAGAATACTGGAGCTCTGCAGAGTCCTTCACAAGTTTTTGTTGTTGTTTGTTTTGTTTTGTTTTTTGTGAGATAGAGTCTCACTCTATGCCCTGGATAGAGTGCTGTGGCATCATAGCTCACAGCAACCTCAAACTCTTCGGTTGAAGTGATTCTCTTTCCTCAGCCTCCAGAGTGGCTGGGAGTACAAGTGCCTGCTACAGTGCCCGGCTCTTTTTAGAGATGGAGTCTTGCTCTTGCTCAGGCTGGTCTTGAACTCCTGAACTCAAGCAATCCACCCACCTCGGCCTCCCAGAGTACCAGCATCACAGGTGTGAGCCACCGCGCCTGGGTCCTCACAAGTATTCAAATGAATACTTATGAGCCCATATATGTAAGGAAACTACCTGAGGTTGAGGAAAGAACCGTAAATGATTAGTGGGGAAAATCGCTGGAACTCACAACGCACCAGGAATGGTATCATCAGCTAGAGTAGAAACTCTCATAATTCACAGGGCAGTGGTTCTCAAGGGCAATTTTAGCCCCCAGAAAACATTTGGAAATATCTGGAGACATCTTTAGTTGTCACAACCAGGGGAGTACTACTGGCAACTAGTGGGTAGATGCTGTTCAATATCCTGCAGGGCATAACAATGAATTAGCTGGCATCAAGTGGCAATAGTGCTGAGGTTGAGAACTCTAACTCTGGCTCTCAGAAGGCTCTTGCCTCCTTAGTGGAAAAAAATAAGCCACAGACTAAACACTGCCTTAAAAAAAAAAAAAAGTGAGAGCAAGACATGAGAAAATAAAACTTTAAGTAACTTAAACATACCAGAATAAAGCTCAAGAACGTGTGTGTGTGTTTAAAAAATATGTAGAACCATAGCTCGGCATCCATAGCACAGTGGTTACAGCGACAGCCACATACACCGAGAGTGGCAGATTCGAACCTGACCCGGGCCAGCTAAACAACTGCAACAAAAAATAACTGGGCTTTGTGGTGGGCACCTTGCAGTCTCAGCTACCTGGGAGGCTGAGGCTAGAGAATTGCTTAAGCCCAAGAGTTGGAGGTTGCTGTGAGCTGTGACGCCACTGCAGTCTACCGAGGGCAACATAGCGACACTCTGTCTCTAAATAAATAAATAAACGAACAAGTAAATAAAATAAAAATATCCAGAACCCAACAAGACACAATATACAATGTCTGTATCTAATCAGAAGTTATAAGTCATACAAACAAGCAGGAAAATAACCCCATAATAAGAAAAATAATCAAAAATGACCTAGAAATGATAATTACTAGACAATGACATTAAAACAATTATTATAACTGTATTTCATATAATCAAGATGCTAGCAGAAATATTGAGCATATGTAGTAGAAAAACAGAAAGTATAAAAATAATCGAATTCAACTTTTTAGAGATGAAAACTGCAAAGTCCAAAAAATTTTAAATATGTGCGGGATGTGTGGTGATTCATGCCTATAATTCTAGCACTGTAGCAGGCTGAAGCAGGGAATCATTTGGGCGCATGAGTTTTAGAACAGATTGAACAACACAGAGAGACCCTGTTTCTACGAAAATTAGAAAGAAGGCTGGGTGTGGTGACTCACGCCTGTAATCCTAGCATTCTGGGAGGCCAAGGCAGGTAGATTGCCTAAGCTTATGAGTTCAAGACCTGCCTAAGCCAGAGTGAAACCTTGTCCCTAAAAACAGCCAGGTATTATGGCAGGCGAATGTAGTCCCAGCTACTTGGGAGGCTGAGGCAAGAAATTTGCTTAAGCCCAAGAGTTGAGGTTGCTGTGAGCTATGACACCACAGTACTCTACCATGGGGACAAAGTGAGACTCTGTCTAAAAAAATAAATAAAAAATTAGGCTCAGCGCCAGTGGCTCAATGGGCTAAGGCGCCAGCCACATACACCTGAGCTGGCAGGTTCGAATCCAGCCAGGGCCGCCAAACAACAATGTTGGCTGCAACCAAAAAATGGTCGGGTGTTCTGGCGGGCGCCTGTAGTCCCAGCTACTTGGGAGGCGGAGGCAGGAGACTCGCTTGAGCCCAGGAATTGAAGGTTGTTGTGAGCTGTGATGCCACGGCACGGCACTCTACCCAGGGTGACAGCTTGAGTCTCTGTCTCAAAAATAAAATAAATAAATAAATAAATAAATAAACAAACAAATATAAATAAAAAATTAGAAAGTGTAGCTGGGTGTGGTGGTATGCACCTGCAGTTTCAGTTACTTAGAAGGCTAAGGCATGCATCTGAGCTGATTCATGTATGAGGCTGCAGTAAGCTATGATGATGCTATTACATTCTAGCCTGGGCAACAGAGTGAAACACTGTGTTAAAAAAAAAAAAAAAAAAGGAAAGGAAAGGAAGAAAGAAAGAAAGAAAAATGCGCTGGATGAGATTAATGGTACATTAAACATAATAGAAAAAAATTATTGTAGACAAAAATATAGCAAAAGAAACTATCCACAAAGAAAAAGAAAAAAAAAATTAAAGCATCAAAAAGCTGTAGTACAACTTTAAGCAGTTTATGTTTAATGGTAATTGGAGTACCCAAGGTGAGGAGAGAGTGGAGGAATAGAAAAAAATTATAGGATGCAGCTAAAACAGTACTTAGATGGAATTTTTTTTTTTTAGACAGAGCTGGATTCGAACCCACCAGATCAGGTGTATGTGGTTGGCGCCTTAGCCTGTTGAGCCACAGGTGCCTAGCCCTTAGATGGAAATTTATTGCAACAAAACACCTGTATTAGAATGCTTATGTATGCTGTTGTGAAAGCAGGTGAAATAAATGAGAGTGATGATAAAAAGAATGGGAGTGAAGAATTAGGATTATTTTGTTTTTATAAGGAACTGGCATTGGCTATGAAGCCATACAATGTTATTAGAACGTGAACTTGGATTATTGAACTTGATTTGAACTTGATTATTGAACTTGGATTATTTGAACTTGGATTTAAGTGTATATTCCAAACTTCAGGGAAAACACTTTTAAGAAGTTTCACACACACAAAAAAGGAAAGACAACTGATCTACTAAGAAAGGAAAGAAAATGGAATCATACAAAATGCTCAATTAAAACAGAAGAGGCATGAACCTCATCAGTGGCCCATGTCTGTAGTCCCAGCTACTTGAGAGGCTAAGCCAGGAGAATTGCTTGAGCCCTTGAGTTCGAGATCAGCCTGGGCAACATAGTGGGACTATTATATTGGTCAAAGAAAAAAAAAATCATAAGAGTCAGAAGAAGAAAAGACAAAAATAGGAACAAAGAATAAGGACAACAAATAAAAAACAATAACAAATACGATAGTATATCTATATGTACTTATCTATATATGAGATATATAACTATATCAATAATCACTTTGAACATCAATGGTTTAAATGAATCAATGAAAAGATAGACAGTGTCAGAGTGGATCAAAAAATAAGACTCAACTATATGTTGTCACAAGACACTCACTTTGAATATAAAAACATATAGATTAAAAGTAAACAGAAGGAGGCTCAGTGCCTATAGCACCATGGTTATGGCGCCAGCCACATACACCAAGGGTGGTGGGTTCGAAACTGGCTCAGGACAGCTAAACAACAATGACAACTACAATAAAAACAACAACAAAATTAGCCAAGTGTTGTGGCAGGTGTCTATAGTCCAGCTACTTGGGAGGCTGAGGCAAGAGAATTGCTTAAGCTCAAGAGTTTCAGGTTGCTGTGAGCTGTGACACCACAGTACTCTACCTAGGGTGACATAGTGAGACTCTGTCTCAAAAAAAAAAAAGAAAAAATGTAAATAGATGGAGAAAGATACCAATATTAACTGAAAGAAGGTAGGAACAGCTATATTAATTTTTAACAATGCAGACTTCAAAGCAAGGAAAGTTATCAGGCATAAACAACTGTATTATACAGTGACAAAGGGATCAATTCTCCAAGAAGACATAACAATTCTTAACATATATGTGCCTAACAAGAGAGTGTCAAAATATATGAAGCAAAAACTGATAACACTGCAAGGACACATAGATGAGGACATAGTTTAACTCAACAATTGGATATTATGGACTTCTATTGCCTATTTTATCCACTGAGGCAGAATACACATCCTTCTCTAGCTTACATAGAATATTCACAAAGATAGACCACATTCTAGGCTATAAAACACATGCTAGCAAATTTAAAAGAATGGAAATAATACATGTCCGCTCTGAAATTATGATGGAATTAAAACTAGAAATCAATAAGAGAAATACAGCTGAAAAAAAATTTCAAAATATTTGGAGATTAAACAACATACTTCTAAATAACAGATAGGTCAAAGAAAGAGTCTCAAGAGAAATTAAAAAATATATATATATATTTCTTGCAGTTATTTTTTTGACCAGGGCCAGGTTTGAACCCGCCTCCTCTGGTATATGGGTACTACTCACTGAGCCACAGGCGCTGCTCAAGAAATTAAAATATATTTTTAACTAAATGGAAATGAAAGCAAAACTTAACACAATTTGTGGTATGCAGCAAAAACAGTTCTTAGAAGGAATGTATAGCACTGAATGAATATTAGGAAAAAAGATCTAAAATCAATTAAGCTTCAATCTGAGGAAACTAGGAAAAGAAGAGCAAGTTAAATCCAAAGTAAGTAGAAGAAAAGAAATAATAAATAGAGTAAAACCAATGAAATTGAAAACAGGAAATCAATAGAGAAAAATTAACAAAACCAAAAAGTTCTTTGAAAAGATCAATACAATCAGTAAGCTTCTCTAGCCAGTCTAACTAGGAAAAAAAAAAGAGAGAGTATAAATCACTAATATCAGAAATGAAAGAGAATCATCATTACATATGCAACAAACATTAAAAAGATAATGAAAGATGGCTCGGTGCCCATAGCACAGTGGTTATGGTGCCAGCCACATGCACTGAGGCTGGTGGGTTATGGTGGCCAGCCCAGGCCAGCTGAACAACAACAACAGCTGCAACAAAAAAGTAGCTGGATGTTGTGGCAGGCACCTGTAGTCCTAGCTACTTAGGAGGCTGAGGCAAGAGAATCTCTTAAGCCCAAGAGTTTGAGGTTGCTGTGAGCTGTGATGCCATAGCACTCTATGGAAGGCAACATAATGAGACTCTATCTCAAAAAAATAAAAATAAAGATAATAAAGAAAGATAATAAAGGAATACCACAAAGAACTCTTTGTCCACTAAGGTGATAACTTAAATGAAACAGACCAATTCCTTGAAAGACACAATCCTGCCAAAATTCACATAATAAGAAATAGACAATCTGAATAGTCCTATATCTTTTAAAGAAATCAAATCATTTCCAAAATGGAAAGCACCAAGCCCAAATGAATTTACTGGGACTTCTACCAAACATTTAAAAAAAGTTTTACACAATCCCTTTCAGAAAATAGAAGAAAATGGATATATATATAATACTTCCTAACTAACTCTGCGGAGCCAGCATCACCCTAATACCAAAACCAGATAAAGATGTTACAAGAAAAGATATCTACAGACCACTGTCTCTCATGTAAAGAGATGCAAAAATCTTCAACAAGATATTAACAAATCAAATCTAATAATGTATAAAAAGAATTATGTACAATCAAATAGGATTTATCCAAGTATGTAAGACTAGTTGGTGGTGGTGATTAATGTAATCCACCCCATCAACAGGCTAAAGAAGAAATATCACATGTTCATATAAGTAGATGTAGAAAAAACATTTGATAAAATCCCACACCCATTTATAATTTAAAAAACAATCTCAGTAATCTAGGAATAGAAGAGAACTTCCTCAACTTGGTAAATAGTATCTACAAAAAACCTAGTGCTCATTCTCAGCACGGCTGCTAAAAAAAACCCCCAAAACCTAGTGCTAACAACAAACTTAATGGTGAGAGATTTGAAATTTTCTAAGATTAGGAACAAGGAAAAGATTTGCCCTTTCACAACTTGACCTTTTCAATATTGTACTTAAAATGTACTAAAAGTCCTAGCTAATGCCCTAAGACCAGAAAACAAAGGAAATAAAAAAGTATATAGATTGGAAAGGAAAAAACAAAATTTTGTCATTGTTTGTAGATGACACAATTGTTCATGTAGAAAATCCAAAAGAATGGACAAAAAATCTCCTGAAACTACACTTGGACTTAACTGACATCTACAGAACATTTCATCCCAACAAAACGGAATACACATTCTTCTCATCAGTGCATGGATCATACTCCAAAATCGACCACATCTTAGGTCACAAGTCTAACCTCAGTAAATTTTAAAAAATAGAAAATATCCCTTGCATCTTCTCAGACCATCACGGAATAAAGGTTGAACTCAACAACAACAAGAATCCGCATACTCAAACAAAAATGTGGAAGCTTAACAACCTCATGTTGAAGGATACGTGGGTCATTGACAAAATTAAGCAGGAAATTTCCAAATTCATGGAACAAAATGACAATGATGACACAAATTATCAGAACCTATGGGATACGGCAAAGGCAGTCCTCAGAGGGAAATTTATAGCACTGCAAGCATTCAAGAAAACAGAAAGAGAGGAAGTCAACAACCTAATGGGGCATCTTAAACAATTGGAAAAGGACAAACACTCCAATCCCAAACCCAGCAAAAGAAAAGAGATAACCAAAATTAGAGCAGAGTTAAATGAAATTGAAAATAAACAAATTATAGAACAGATCAATAAATCAAAAAGTTGGTTTTTTGAAAAGGTCAATAAAATAGATAAACCCCTAGCTAATCCTAATCAGGAAAAAAAAGAGTAAAATCTCTAATCCCATCAATCAGAAATGATAAAGATGAAATAACAACAGACTCCTCAGAAATTCAAACAATCCTCAATGAATATTACAAGAAACTTTACTCTCAGAAATATGATAATCCAAAGGAAATTGACCAA
>CAUYON010083213.1:0-16249 GCA_963573935.1 Arctocebus calabarensis
CCCAATGCCTGTTTTGCGACCCTGAGGGTGGAGCTTGCCAGGGCAGTTCTCCCACAATGGCTCCACACAGCCCACCACCAAACACTGGCAGCTCCGTCTGGCTTGGTGGCCCAGTCTGGGGCCCCAGGCAACAATCAAAAAACCCCACACTCCTGCCCAGGTTCTCCCAAGGCAGTTCAACCAAGTGCCAAGTCCAAAAGAAACCCAAACAGCTTATAGGCAATGCCCTTCCAGCCTGCAGTCCCACTGCTGCCCTACCCACAGTCGCTGACAGGATCAGACCGAATGAACAGATGCAACCACTTGCCCAATCTCTGCTGCTTTAGCCTTCCTCAGGGTGTGCAGAAGTCTCACACTGTCTCCCTGTGTCCCCAAAGGGAAGTTTCTGGGCAGATCCGGCCTGGCAGAGATGCCTGAAGTCCTCTCTCCCTAGTCTCACTGTGCCCAGCCACAAGGAAGCTGTTATTCGTCTGCCATCTTGCTCCGCCCCCTATATTAATTGTTTTGCAAAGCATATGTTTCCCTGCTTGAAAACTTATTTTTTTCAATGTAGTTTCTTGTGATTTCAGTTCTAAAAGTCACTGGTTTATATTCACTTCAAATTGAGTTGAATATAAATTTTTTAAATAATTAAGAAGCATTAGTCATTTTTTTCTAGTTATCCAGGAGTTAAAACCCAAGTATTCATTCTCTTTTCATTGATGGAATCTTAGCTGTAGGTCTGGGGTGGGCGAGGTCCGTGACAACTGAGTCTAGAGCGCCATCTGTTGGTCATGGAGCTCTAGGCATTGGAACTCTAGGCAGGAACACTACAAACTATCATCGCTATTTGCTTTCTCCCAGAAAATACCGGAGACTGTAATCTTGTACAAAATGTCAGGGGAATTTAGGATTAGCTCTGATTTTTAGAAAATTAATTTATTGAGATTAAATTTACACAACATACAATTTTTGAAGCAAACAATTCAGTGTAACCACTACCTACCTTTATCTTGTTCCAAAACATTTCCATTCCTTCAAAATGAAACCCATTGCCCGTTAAGCAATTTCCCTGGCTATCCCCCACAGCCCTGGACACTTGCAATCTGCATTCTGTTTCATAGATTTATCTATTCTGGATACAGTATTTCATGTAAATGGAATCATAGAACAGGTGATATTTTGTGTTCGGCTTCTTTCATTTAGCATAATGTTTTGTAGATTCATCCACATCACTGTGGATGTATCAGTGAGTGTATCAGTGCTTTCTTTTATGGCAGTAATATTCCACTATATATATATGAGATAGGGCAATTAAGTCAGAGAACTCAGTCTAGAAAAAGCACTGCCTACCTCATTGCTGACTATCACTAAGTCACCTTCAAAGAACTCCCTCTGGGAAGCTGTGCACCCATGCCGGCAACCAGTCCACCCGCCAAAGCAATTTTGGAGCTCTTTTTCTGCATGGCCCCCAGAACTGTCATTGCAAGAGGTATGACAATTAAACTGGTGAACTCATCCTAGAAAAAGTGCTTTGAAGGGTAGATGAGGCACTGGTGTCACTACAGAGCTTCCCAAGGTGAATACTTTGAAGGTGACCCAGGGAGGTATGGAGCACTTTTTCTAGGAAAAGTTGATTAATTTAATTGTCAGATCTTTTTTATATATTTATAAAAACTGATTTATCCATTCATCTGTTGAACATTTGAGCTCTTTCTACCTTTTGGCAATCGTGAATCAGATAGCTATGAACATGAGTATACATGTGCTTGAGTACCTGTTTTTAATTCTTTGAGCAAATATCTAGGAAAGGAATTATATTAGCCCTGATTTTAAAATGAAGATGTGGTTGAGAAATACCTGACAGTAGATCCAAAGATGTTGTTTGATGCAAAGTCAAAAAAAGTTATTTTAACAGCAAGGGAAAAACCAGTAATGGATCTGAGAATAAACATTTTCATATGCTTGTTTTCAGAGATCTTGTCCATGCAGTGATTAATGAAAATTAAAGCGTCTATATAATTTGGGAAAGTTACTTAGCCTCAGTAAGCTTTGGCTAACTTATCTTTACATAAGGGCAATGTGATTTACCTTATTTGTTTTGAGGATTAAATTAGCAAACACAATGTTTTGCACAGTGCCAACAACTGTCAAGTGCTTACAGAATATCAATCTCCTTGTTCTTTCTTCCTGTCAGGAGAACTGATTCAATTTACCTAGGATTTCAGAAGACCTGTGTGCACTTTCACAGCAAAACCAGTTTCTGAGTAAGGAGAAGGGAATTGAACTGACTGTTGACCCATGAGGTTGTCTGGTGTGGTGGCAAGACTGATGGTTTTCCCTTCTGTGGCTCTCTGCATTGATTTTTATAGAATTTAATTTTTCTCCCTCAGAAATAAAACTAACTATATTTTCAGTCTGAGAAGGAGTTTCTATTACTCTGAAGATGATCTCGAAGGTACTTGCGAGATGCTTGACAGAAACTAATAAAAAAATATTTTTTGTTGTTTATGTAGCAAATATGCAGATGCCTCTTTTTAAAAATGTAATGTTCATGCAAAGGAAATAAAAAATTATATGTAAGGTGTTTTAAACTTCTAGGTACTTCTGTGTATTTCTGCAGAGTTACAAGATCTGTATGCTCTAAAGAAACCATATTGGGATGGCACCTATGGCTCAGGGAGTAGGGCGCTGGCCCCGTGTGCCAAGGGTGGCGGGTTCAAACCCAGCCCTGGCCCAACTGCAAAAAATAAATAAATTAATTAATAAAAAAAATTGAGGAAAATCATAAAAGAAAAAAGAAACTATATTGCTACAACTTTGCAAATATGATCTGAATCCCAGTTTGAGAAATGTTAATTGTAAATGATTGAGATAAGAGTTTATCTGTGACTGGCTTGACTTGGTGAGTACATTACTGACAAAATAAAATTAACTTCAGTGTTTCATAAAAATCAGTGCTTGTGTGCGTGCGTGTGCGTGTGTGTGTGTGAATGATTTTCTTTTTCTTTTTTTTTTTTTTTTTGAGACAGCGCCTCAAGCTGTCACCCTGGGTAGAGTGCAGTGGCATCACAGCTCACAGCAAGTTCTAATTCCTGGGCTCAAATGAGTCTCCTGCCTCCACCTCCCAACTAGCTAGGACTGTAGGCGCCCACCACAAAGCCCGGCCATTTTTTGATTGCAGGCGTTATTGTTGTTTGGCGGGCCCAGGCTGGATTCGAACCCGCCAACTCAGGTGTACGTGGCTAGCGCCTTAGCCCGTTAAGCCACAGAGACTGAGCCATGAATGATTTTCTATGTGTAAATGTATGTCTTAAGAATTTCTGCCTTTATAAGAAACCAATGAGAAAAACTTAGCCAACCTTGGAGATGAAGAAAGAAGGTATATACAAAATGCTGTACAGAATATAGAATATTTTCATGCAATTTAATGTATTTTTCTATATGAGCAGGATAAGATAATAGTGACCGCTCCCAGGCACCTAGTCTTGACATGTGGTTTAACGCACAGATTCAATGTTGAACACTAGCTACTAGCAGTTTTAGTGAATGTCAGACCCTATGATATATTCTTTATCGTCTTTAGCCAGGACATCATCAAGTGCATGGTACCCCCGATTTACAAATGAGAAGACTGGCTTAGCTTAACTGACATGCCCAAAGTTACAATTCTTTGGTGAAAGAGCTAGGGTTTTACCTAAGTCATTTGGGCACTTAGCCAATACATTCTTTTTCTGTTTTTGTTTTTTCTTTTTGTCCTATGGAGAAGGGAATTGCTCCTTAGTTTCCCTTCTGGTCTGTAAAAAGGATCCTCCCTACAGTTGTCACCTCCACACTTCCTTCATGAAAAAACTGTTCAGGGAACCCTTACAGGTGGAGAGAGCTCTGAATTCCCTCCATTTTCCTTTACTCACTTCACCATTTCATGCTTGGGATACCCACAAACATTTTAAGTATAATCTTCTATTGTCCTTGAAACAAATTCCACTCCCCGGGTCCAGTTGTGCGCTGTTTTTATTTCTTCCTCTGTGCAGCTCTGTGATTACCTGTGTGTTGCTGCCCGTGTGGACAGTCATGCATAAAATGCCAGGCTCCTAGCCACTAATTCTTCTGGGTCAGACACTTGGACAAGTTGTGAAGTGCTCACTGCACTCCTATTATGTTATTAGTCTCATCAACTTAAAATTTATTCTTTTCCAGTCTCAAGAAGTATGATAAGCTTTTATTTATGGGAGTTAAGCAATTCTGTTTAATCCTTGTCATTTTTTTTGCAAGTAAGAGCACCTCCCTCTCTTTCCCTCTCTCTCTCTCTCTGTTTTTAGAAAAATACCTGGACAGAAGTTCATTTGCATTATGAAGATAAGATCTTGGGAAATTCAGTTTGCCTCTTCTCAGAGATGTTTTGGGAGCTCATATAAAATATTCTTCCTGACCAGTATGTACTGGGAATACAAAGTTGAACAAGAGGGAGGAGGTTCTGGCCTTAGGGAATTTATTATAGTTTACATTTTGGTGGAGAGTGGGAAAGTGGAAATAAACACATGGAAACATAAGTGGAGCTACATGTAAGAGACTATGACAGGCGGTGTCCAGGTAAGGCAATACTTGTGACGTAAGAAAGATGAATGTGGGTCAGAGTGAGGTCATTTCAGCGGTTATGGAAACCTCTATGAGGAAATGAAATTTGAGCTGAGACTTTGGGGTCAGCTTAGGAGTCACGTGAAAACTCAATCATTTCCATCAAAATTCAGCGTCATGAACTCTGAGCCCTTGCAAATGAAGGTCACTGTGTGAAAAATAATTCATTAGCAGCAGAAGTTGGCAGGGTAAGCCCCAATGCAGAGCCAGCCAACAAGGCAATGTCATTAAAATGAGGCTATTTGTCAAGGAGGAGGCTATTGCTAGAATTAAGTGTTGTAAAGTACTGTTTCAAGTGCCAGATCCTCAGCCCTGGGAATGACACTGCTTTATGAAGTTTTTGAAGGTGCAGACTGAGGCATGAACTAAAAATTAAGGGCTGTGTAACTGGTACAGTTGATCCCCAATTATTATGGGCGTATTTGCCGACTAACTATTATGTGTGTGTTCATTTGCTTTAGTGAACAAATTGGGTCAGCCAACTATCTAACTATTGACTAAATCCATACTTTTTCTTCCAAAGTAGCCATGTATTTGACTGAAGTTAACTGGGTTTTTGTTTCCATTTGTGGATTGGATATAATTTCCTATAGACCATTCTCATGGAACCTTTTGTCCCAAGTTTGCATGGATCCATGCAAATACACATGCCTTAACAAGAAGGGTACTTGATGGGAAATTTATATAAGTGTCTATATTTATTCAATTTATCTATTATATTCTCAAATAGATGACTGATATTAGTGTTTACACCAATGCAAAGCTGCTGGGTGCTTTCATCTAACTAAGACGTATGGGAACTGAAGGAATTATGGGCATCTGTTCTTAAAGGAGAGAAATTATATTTATGGTGGGTGGCAACCAGGGCTCCGGATGCTTGGGCAACACCCTACAGATACAACGATTCTTGTAAGTAGCCACATACATGGCTGTCTTCATGGAAGATGTCCTTTTTCTCTATCTCCTTTTCTCTTTATACTCTGAAATCTTGTCATTAAAACATAAATTGTATATACATTATATATACTTATAATACAAATTTAAAGCCTTTCCACGTATATATCTGATAAAGCCATGGACATCCTTGCAAAAAACATAATCACATTAATCCCCTACTTACAGCATGTAGACGGTCTCTATTGCCCTTGAGGGGAAGGCCAAGCTGATCAGAATGGTGTACCAAGTACAGCATGGTCTGGTTCCTGCCTATGATGTGGGTCTCATCTACTGCTTCCACCCTATTCATTAAAACAAGTAACATTACTGAGTACCAGATGCTGTGCAAATAGCTATGCATTCATCTTCTCATCTGTCTTCAGAAGCTCCCCACATCACTACATTCTGTATGTTTGACCATGATTTTCCCTCTACCTGGAGTTCCCTTAACTGGGAACTGCTCCTCCACGCTGCAACTCTCACCTAAACAGTTGCTTCCTCTGAAAAGCTCTTCCTATTGCTCTCAGAAGAGCTACTCCCGCAGTTCTTCTCTGAGTAGAGCTCAGTTAGCACCATTCACTCCACACAGTATTAATCCACTGTCATGTGTGTTCCTTCATGGGGATGTAGATGGCTTGGGAGAAAAAGGAGGACTTGAATCATTCCAGGTCAAGCATAGGACAGTGAATGGCACCTTAGATGACTACTAAGTAGAATGCAAAGGAATCAAAGTGAAGGCAACATTTGTATATTTATCAATTCATAACTTCTATAGTTATTATGGGCATCACCAAAAATGCATATTCACATCCCAATTTCTAGAAACTATGAATATTACCTTATGTGGCCAAAATAAGTATCACCTTCTATGGATCTTGAGAGGAGGTGCTAGTTTCGGATTATCTGGGAAGACTGTAGTGGGGGGTAATTGCATGTGTTCTGATAAATGGAGAGAAACAGAGAAAAGAAAGAAACAATGTGACAGTGGATGCAGGGACTGGAGTGAGGCTGCCACAAGTTGGGAGCAGCTGGGGCTACCGGAAGCTGAAGCTGGAAGAGGCGAGGGATCGATTCTTCCCTAGAGCTGTGGAAGGGAGTGTGGAGTGTGGACTTGCCAAGACAAGTTTGGGACTTCTGGCCTCCCTAACTGTGAGAGAGTCTGTCTGTTGTTTAAAGTCTATGACTTTGTGGTCATTTCTCACAGCTGTCCTGGGAAACTAATATGACATCTTATAGTACAATTTCTAAAAATATGTTTTTGTGAAATTGATCTAATTGTCTGTAAAGAACACTGAAAACTCATATAAGTTTTTTTTTTTTTTAAACAGTGTTTTCAGGTTCTTCAGGGGGTGATGATGTATTGTGAATGCCCGAGATTGCAGCATTTCTCAGCGTCTTTTTTCACAAAATCCCTTTTCCATCCTCAAAGAATTTCTGGTAACATATTTCTGTAGAGAGTTTCAGGGTCTGTAAGACTTAAATCCTTTTTCCCTGGATCACAGCGAGGGCATTTGGAGGAGGTGCAAGGGCATTATTCTTGCAATATGTACTCATTAAATAGCCATGAGCAGAACAAAATGCTTTTGCACATGGTTAGTGTGTGTTTGGCCCAGCTTCTCTTGGGTTTAGCTCTGCAAAATCTTGTTCGGGCTTTGTTTTTCTGGTTTCCAGGGAGCCAGTTTGCTTCTCAAGGCAAGTTGGGGCTAGGACTGAAGAAAACAATTGAGGAATTAAGTGACTATGTTTGGTCTCTTGCTGGATGGAAGAGAAGAGCCAGCTGCAGGTGTGATTTGGAACATTAATGTTCATTTTTGGTGCAATCCCTCCTCGTCTTATTATTATTTTTTTCTGCTTCTCTGCTTCAGTGTCTTGGAATCTCTTTCTTTCCCAATGTAAATGAGAGTCCAATATTTCATGATGTGGCTTGGCTTTATTGTGTATGAAAGTAATAATAGTTGCAATCATTTTGGCAAACCTGTCATTATTGACAATTTGATTGACAAATATGTCCTGGAGGGGAGGGAGTGGTACAGGTTTAAAATTTAAGAGAAAAGGGAATAGGATTGCAGGTCCTAGGTTAGTGGAGTGGAGTAAGTTTTTCAAACTTTAAATGATACGTAGGGAAAACATTGCCCAACTTCCTGGAACTCTTTCCATCTGAAGAGAAAATTATTCACAGTGACTAGATAACTTTAGCAGATTAAGTCTGAAGATAGAAGAAACAGCTAGAAAATGCTAAGTGGAAGGATTTCTTACTGGCTTGTAATTTACAAAGGGTTAGATTTCTTTTTTAAAACTCAAATAAATATTGTTTCAAACTCCTTTTAAAAACTGTAAATCAGGCCCTTAAATCAGGGCCTCTCAAGTTGTTCTTGGTTATTTCTTTGTACCCAAAATGTATGTCTGTCATATGCTCACAAGTCACCCACAATCACCTTTTTTTGCATTTTTTGTTCATTCTTGTGTGGCTTCTACTTGTTCATCTATCTGAGTAGAAAAGTTTCTTGGTTTTTTTTTTTTTTTTGGTTTCAATGGAATTAAGGAACTTAACATTTGGTCTCTTTAATGATTGTTAAATCTGATTCCTGAGACTGGATTAAATAAATGACACATCTGAAGCCCAGAGACATAAGTGGCTTGGCATTTGTCACCTGGCAAGTCACTGCTAGCTAGACCTATGGTTTTGCGGAGCCATTTTGTCTAGTGCCTGCTCTTAGATAGGCCAAGACCCAGGGCACTGCACTTTGCCTGGGTGGTAGTGGCATTGGAACAGGGGTGGTGTAGTCTATACCTCCTACTGTCTTTCCTCCATCTACACAGAAAGGTCCGAGATGTTACCCTGCTTGCAAGCTACCAAGTTAGCCTGCTGCAATAGGTGTATGTGTTTGTATCTGTATGTGTGTATGTATGTGTGTGTGCATGTGTGTAATATGTAGATGTTATGTACATATAGATTTACATCAGAACTTGGTTTGTATACCTCAGTTTCTCACAAGACATCATGATAAGGGCCTGACGTTACCAGTGTGTGCAGTGGGGTTGACAATACAGGGGAAGAAAAAAATCTGAAATTATGAAACTTGAAGCTCAAATTGGATTTGATGGGACACCTGGCATCTTCCCCTCTTTTTTTTTTTTTTGTAGAGACAGAGTCTTACTTTATCACCTTCAGTAGAGTGCCGTGGCATCACACAGCTCACAGCAACCTCCAGCTCCTGGGCTTAGGCAATTCTCTTGCCTCAGCCTCCCGAATAGCTGGGACTACAGGCACCTGCCACAACACCCAGCTATTTTTCTGTTTTGCAGTTCAACTGAGGCCGGGTTTGAACCCGCCACCTTTGGTATATGGGGCCGGCGCCCTACTCGATGAGCCACAGGTGCCACCCCATCTTCCCCTCTTGAAATAAAGGAAAGAAAGACTTCGCTCTGGAAGGTAAAGAAATTCTCCCTATGGAGAGGAGGGGAAGGTTTTCACTTTTTTATCCTGGAATATAAACAAATGTCTCCAGGGACAAGAAGCTCTAGAGGTCTCTACCTGGTCTGAATGTGTGTTCATTCCCCTTTAATTCATAGGCCAAAATTCCCAAGGTGATGGTTTTAGGGTTTTAGAGGTGAGGCCTTTAGGAGATATTTAGTTTAGGTCAGGGTGGAACCCTCAAGAGCAGGATTAATGATATTATTTAAAGGTTTGAGGGCCCTTGCTTGCCCTTCCCCCATGTGAGGACACAGTGAGAAGGCAACATTTACCAAACAGAAAGTGGACTTTTGCCAGACACCATATGCCGGTGCCTTGATCCTGGACTTCCCAGCTCCTAAACTGTGAGGAGCTGCTCTGTCTGTGGTACTTTGTTGTAGCAGCCCCAAATGGATGAAGGCACTTGGTGTTCAACTGGATTTTAGTCCAGGCTCTTTGTTCAGAAAGTCCCAACCATGATGAAGGCAGGAAATGTTTAGGGAGCACCGTCTCACAAAACCAATACTCCTCTGTTTTTTCCTCTTGAAAATAAAGAAATGTTCAAGTACACCAACAGATACAAATAGGTGCTGTGGTAAAGAAAGTGAAGGAGGGGAAAAGAGATTGAAGAAGGAATGAACGTGTTGTATGTATGTGCAGCGGCTGGACCCTAGTTCAATCAGCCCTGAAGGATTGTAGTAATTTATTGCTATACACGTATCAATGTAAATTCTCCCTGTCCATAGTGAAAACTGAAATAACTTTTTCTTTCTTTCTATCCCTCCCTCCCTTCCTTCCTTCCTTTCTTTTTCTTTCCGAGTCTCACTTTGTTGCCCTTGGTAGAGTGCCATGGCATCACAGCTCACAGCAACCTCAAACTCTTGGGCTGAAATGATTCTCTAATCTTAGCCTTCCAAATAACTGGGACTACAGGCACCTGCTACAATGCCCAGCTATTTTTAGAGATGAGGTCTCACTCTGGCTCAGGCTGGTCTCAAATCTCTGAGCTCAGGCAATCTGCCCAAGTGCTAGGATTATAGGAGTGAGCCACCGCACCCAGCCTTCTTTCCTCCTTTTCTCTCTTTTCTTTCTTTCTTCATCTTTTCTTTTGTTCTCTTTCATTATCCATTTATGCCACAGATATTTATTAAATATTGACTTTGTGGCATGCATGAAATAGTGATTATCAAAATAGACACAATCTTGTAGCCTAGAGTCTAGAGTGTTATAGAGGCCATTTGTAAACAAGGAGTTATGAAAAAGTCATTAATACAATTTGGAGAAGCACATGGTAGGTACTCTTAAGAATGTATAACAAGAGAAATACACTTCATCTGGAAGTGTTATTAGAGTTGTTAGAATTAGTAAATAAAAATAAGGGATACCAGTTAATCTTGAATTTCAGGTAGGCAATGAAGAGTTTAGTGTATATCCCTCATGTAATATTGGGGACATACTTATACTAAAAGATTATTCATTGTTTATTTTAAATTCAGATTTAACTAGGTTACTATATTTTACCTGATGACCCTGTGTGGGGGACAGAAAAGGTGATTACTCCTAGGAAGTAAAGACTTCTTCTAAACTAAGACTTAAAGAATAAGTTGATGTTACTCAGATTCAGTGTTGTAAGGATGGAAAAAGAGGGTCAGGATAGACAAGGCTGAAGGAATGTCGTCCTTCGGTTCCTGTCCGGCGGGAACCAAGGGCGGTGGTTACCAAGTACGGCGTATGAATGGAGATAGAGACTTACAGTAGTTTAAGTAAGAGGAGAATTAGGGCTATAGTTAAGCCCATTAGTTATACAGAAACACACTCACACAAGATTATAGGCGGAAAAGCTGAAGCAAAGTGCTCAATGCTCTAAGCTCGTTTATTAAACGAAACTGGGTTACTTATATAGTGCTTGAGTTCCGCCTCAAAGCCTCTTGACTAATTTTAGAAGGTTTCCTGTTTTTGTTTTGCTTAACTGCTTTGCTTAATGTTGCTAAGGATATGGGTGTGAAATTGACTTGCTTCCTACGGATGTGGTAAATTTCTTTGGGTAAACACTTCTTGGTAAGCTTCCTGCTCAAGGAAGCTTGCTACATCCTGTTATGGGTGGTGTCCACAGTTTTTGTCCTTTAGTATTGCTTTTTACCCTTACACTTAGGGTTTCATAATTTTCTTTATAGAGGTCCTTCACCTCTATGTATTCAACTCTTCATCCTATGTATTCAACTTTGATATGAGGACAATTAATGACAATTAATGGCATGGAGGAGAGTGGGGGAAGGGGAAAGCAGACAGAGGGAGAAGGAAGAAGGGGTGCAGGAAAGGAAAAAGAAAAAAGAAAAGAAAATAGTGACTAATTCTCACACAAATTAGATTTAATTTTGACCAAAGTATACTATTTGAACTATAATTTTTAATTCAACTTGTTAATATGTTGTTTAGGATATTGCATCCTCATTTATAAGTGAAATGTGTTAGTAATTTCCCTTTATAATAATATATTTTTTCCAATTTTAGTATAAGGTATCTCCAGATGAAGTAGAATGATTTTGGAGTATTTCTTCTTCTTCTGTTGTGTATAAGATTTGGCATGATCTGTTTTTTGAAATTATCTTCTATTTTTATTTATAAAAGTAATTATTCTCTATTTTTTGAGACTTTGGAACAAACAAATAAAAAGAAGTTAACTGATAGCTCCATAACGAACTTCAAAGTCAAAGCATTCTAAGATAAACATACTTTTATCTGACAATGTGAATGTTACCTTTTTTGCATTGTTATTATTATTATTATTGCTCAATATTTTGTTGCAGCAATCATATGATTTCTTTTCTGATTGTATTTACCTTCATTCATTCTTTATGAGGTTTTTGTTTCTAGTCCTTATGTTAAACACTGTTATTGTTATTAAATTTTAAGCCTATTTAATTTTGTGAAGGCAAAAAGTAGAAACCAAATAAACACATGTAAATGTATAGAAGAAATTTTAAAAAAAAAAAGGAGAAAAAAGAAAAGAAAAAGAAAATTTCACTTCGAAATATGATTCCCTGTCTGGTGACTCACACAGGTAATCCTAGCACTCTAAGAGGCAACATAAATGGATGGCTTGAATTTTGATATTCAAGACCAGCCTGAACAAAAGCAAGTCTCCACTAAAAATTGAAAAATTAGCTGAGCATTGTGGTGGACACCTACAGTCCCAGCTACTTGGGGGCCAAGGCAAGAGGATTGAGCTCAAGAGTTTGAGGTTGCTGTGAGCCATGCCATGGCACTCTACTTAGAGCAACAGAGTGGAACTCTGTCTCAAAAAGAAAAAAAGAAAGAGTCCTTGGTATAAAGAATATTTTGGTTGTTTCCTGCTGATTTTCTTAAGCTCTTTATAGATTCTGCTTATCAGTTTGATACAGGATTCACCCACTCAGGAATGGACAGGGACCCCCATATTCTCTAGGCCCAGGTGAGCTCAGAAATCAGACCCCAATTTCTAGGCACAAACAGGCTGCCTTTTCCAGGCCATACCCTCTGGGCTCCAGCAAGGTCATGAACAAAGCAGGCTGAGTCATTTTGGGGTGACTCCACATTGTAGGGAACACACACCCTAATCCCTTCTCAGAGGCAAAAATTGTAAGGACCTAATAACTTTGCCTTAGTGAAGGAGAGACTATATTCATTCATTTATTAATGTACTCATTAACTTTGAAAAGATGTTTTTCTACCTACAAAGTCCTGCCCAAAGATGTAATCCCCAGGAAAGATTTCCTACTGGGTCTTCCCCTTTGCCAAAAGTTCTGGTGCTTTTTACTCCTATATTCCCTTCTGTTTAATAAAATCCTGTCTTACCACTGATCTGTGGTCTGTGGGTTCTTTTTTCAAATCCCCAAGACCAAGGACCTACTGAAGAAGAAATTCCAGTATCGAGTTCTTTATCAGATGTATAGCACGCAAATATTTTCTCCCATTCTGTGGAGAATTCTCCTATTCTATTAGTTCTTTGGTTATCTTGGCTGTGCAGAAGCTGTTTAATTTGATCAGGTGCTATTAATTTACTTTTCTTGTTGCTGTGAATGCTTTGGGAGTCTTCTTTATGAGTTCTTCACTTAGGACAATATCTGTAAGAGTTTTTCCAACATTTTCTTCTAAGATTCTTAGAGTTTCCTGCCTTAGATTTAAGTCCTTTATCCATCGTGAGTTAATTTTTGTGAGTGGTGAGTGGTGTGAATCCTGTTTCAGTCTTTTACATGTGGGTATCCAGTTTTCTGAGCACCATTTTTTGAACAGGGATTCTTTTCCCCAGTGCTTGTTTTCATCTGTTTTGTCAAACATCAGATGGGAATATGGGAATAATTTCATGTCTGGGTTCTGTGTTCTGATCTTCTGTTTTTGTGCCAGTACATGCTGTTTTGGTTACTGTAGCCTAGCTTGGAGTCTGAAAAAGTGATTCTTCCACTTTGCTTCATTACATAAGAATGCCTTGGTCACTTTTGGTTCCATATGAAGCATAGAGCTATTTTTTCTAGATCTGAAAAAGGTGGTATTGGTATTTTAATGGAGATTATAATAAATAAATGAGGCTTGATCAAATTAAAAAGCTTCTGCCTAGTCAAGGCTACAATCCAAAAATCAAATAGACAATCCACAGAATGGAAGAAAAGACTTGCATGCTAATCATCTGATAAAGGGCTGATAATTAGAATCTACAAAGAACTTAATCAAGTCAGCAAGAAACAATCAAACAACCCCATTAAAAAGTGGGCAAAAGACATGAACAGAAACTTTTCAAATGAAGATATTCTAATGGCCAACAAACTCAAGAAAAAAATGCTCAATGTCTTTAATTAGGAAAATGCTAGTCAAAACCACAGTGAAATGTCATCTAATTCCAATGAGAATGACTTTATAAAAATGTCCCCAAACAATAGATGGCTGGCAATAGATGGAGGGAAAGGAATTCTTATATACTGTTGGACTATTGGTGGGACTGTAAACTAGAGTAGCTTCTGTGGAAAACAGTATGGAGAAACTTCAAAGAACTTAATGTAGACCTACCATTTGATCCATTGATCACTCTGCTGGGCATATGCCCAAAGAAAAATATAAGGTCAGTTTATAAAAAGGACACCTGCACTTGAATACTTATTGCAGCACAATTCATAATTGAAAAGATGTGGAAACCCAAGTGCATGCTAGGACATGAATAGATTAATAAAATGTGATATATGCATACAATGGAGTACTGTTCAGCTATACAAAAAAGGTGATCTAGTCTCTTTTGTGACAACCTGAATAGACCTGGAAAACATTCTTTTAAGGGAAAAATCACAAGAATAAAGAAACAAACACATGTACTCAATACCAAATTGGAACTAATAGATCAACCTTAAGGGCGCATGTGGAAATAAATCTCCCTGAAAATCAAGGTGGGTAAATTCACATGCATTGGTATAGTGCACATTATCTGAATGAAGGCCACACTTATAACTTTGACTCAATATGTACTAAAAACAAAATATGTAGACAAACATTTGTACTTCCAAATATTTTTAAATTTAAAAAAAGGTCTCAGAGTCTGAGCAATTAAAATAACTTTATTATGTCTTTTGTACTTATTACAATTACAAATAATTTCTATATTGCATCCCTGCCAATAATATTCTTTTAAAATATATTGTTCTATCAAATGGTTTTAAATGGCAATTTATCTGAACAATACCCCCTGGCAATATGCATATATATAATTTTCTAACAGTTTAGCCTAAGTATATTAAATACTTCTGTCACAGTGAAATGGACTTTTCTAAGTAGTTGGAGATCTCCAAAAGTTTAGAGAAGCATATTCCTTTGATTTGTAATTTCACTGCATTCTCTTTGTAAAGCATTTTTATGCATTTTCCAAAGCTGAAAGAGCAAGGATTTTTCAGAAAACTGCTGAACCTTGAAAGTTAAAAAAAAAAAAAAAAGCAAAAAAACACTCCCTTCTCAAAATCAGAGTAAAACAATTAATTATACATTTTATGGTGCCTTAGTTAATAGAAGAAATTTGTAAAGTATAAAACATTTTCTGTATTAATCTTTAAAATGCAAAATAAAATTCACATTAAACATCTTTAAAAGAATATTTAAAAATTCTTAAATTTTTTTTTTTAAGATATTTAAAAGAATGGTTTGGAATAAAGGCCATTCAAGATCAGGAAGCATTGGAAAGGGCTTTCCCTCTATCTGTACAAACTGGACTGATCTGGTCAAAAGATCCAGGAGGGGCAACTTATTTCCTTTCCTTTCCAAGTTATCTCAATATATGGCAGGAAAGATCAAGAATGCAAGCAGACTTATTCCAAATCACTTTAAACACAATTCCTGTTTCTCAGATTTATTTACAAGTCATCTGTTTCCCTCATCTGTTCATCCTCCCACTTGTTGAACCTATATGCCTCATTTCCCCCCTATATTTTATTTTTTTTATTCTTTATTGTTAAATCATAGCTGTGTACAATAGTGCAATCAAAGGGTACAATGTGCTGGTTTCATATACAATCTGAACTATTTTCATCAAACTGATTAAGATAGCCTTCCTGGCATTTTCTCAGTTATTATATGAAGACATTTGTATTCCTCATTTAGTAAGGTTCGCCTGTACCCTTCTAAGATGTACCGTAGGTGTGGTCCCACCAATTGCCCTCCATCCACCCCAACCTCCCCCTTCTCCTCCCTACCCTTGCCCCTTTCCCCATATTCTTGTACTATAGTTGGGTTATACCCTTCATATGACAGCTATAAATTAACTTCATAGTAGGGCTGAGTACATTGGATAATTTTTCTTCCATTCTTGAGATATTTTGCTAAGAAGAATATGTTCCAGCTCCATCCATGTAAACATGAAAGAGGTAAAGTCACCATCTTTCTTTAAGGCTGTGTACTATTCCCTGGTATACACGTACAACAATTTATTAATCCATTCGTGGATCGGTGGGCACTTGGGTTGCTTCCATGACTTAGCAATTATGAATTGGGCTGCAATGAACATTCTGGTACCGATGTCTTTGTTATAATGTGATTTTTGTCTTCTGGGTATATACCTAGTAAGGGAATTATAGGATTGAATGGCAGGTCAATTTTTAGATCTCTAAATATTCTCCAAACATACTTCCAAAAGGAATGTATTAGTGTGCATTCCCACCAACAGTGTAGAAGTGTTCCCTTTTCTCCACATCCATGCCAACATCTCTGGTTTTGGGATTTTGTCATGTGGGC